>NJRQ01000012.1:81126-92130 GCA_003063805.1 Aphaenogaster ashmeadi | reverse complement strand
ACTATAAAATATAGTGAGATTATTGTTATTCCAACTATATTTTTCTCTCAGTGTAGTTTCACTTGAAAAGGACCCAAACCAAGGGTCGAAATGTAGTGTAACCAAATTTAAATTTTTAATAAATGATGGCCAGTTGTTGTCGACCATTGAAGAGTACTGTTAATTTATTACTGGCGGTTTAATTTATCAATTTTGGTATATTAATATTATATGCTGATGGATATCTATGCATATTTAAAATAAAATATAGCGGCTTTTCGCGAAAAGAATACGTGCCGAAAATCAAGATGAAAATCGATGCTTTCATTTAAATTTTAAGCGAAGTGTATCTCAGGATACGACCATTTCGAGTGCATAAAATGTGCAGCGGCCTCCAAGAGGTGGGCCATCGAAAGTGGATCACGCGGCAAAGTAATTTTTTTTCAGTCTTGTCTCCTTTGCCGTATCTCGATAACTCCGCTTTCGCATTCGTATACGAAACGAAACAAAAAGGTCGAGAATATTGATTCGCGTGTAGACTCGACTCAAGCATTACTTATCGTTCCCGAATTTATTTCTCGATTGAGAATACGTAGAGAGTTGTGTTGTATCGCGCTTTCACTCGATATTTATACAAGGTAGATGCATGAGAGGTAATTTAAAGCATCAAGGAACAGATCAGTTTTCAAAAAATGTACTTAATTTTAGATGAAGATATAAATGTAATGCAACATGCAATCAACTCGATCAAATCAATCGCTAAAAATCTCTTTATGAAAATTTGATAAAGTAATGCGAAATTAATTCTTCTTTTTCGTATACATGAAATATAAACTATTTTACAAAATATTTTCCAAGTATTAACCGCCTGGTATACGTTGTATTAACCTCGAGATTATTTCTATTTATTTTCTGCTAGATAAGCGAAAGTACCGTCAAAGGCGAAGGTGAACTGCATGTTTTATAAAATTAAAATTGCACAGCCTATATAACAGCCTGTATAACAAGAATGTAAAAAGAAGAAATTCATCAAAACGTTAGAAAAGAAAAGAATTGCTTCTCCTTCGATAATTAACAGTTTTATCAGCCCTGTAGTTAACATACATTAATATCATGTCTAAAAGATCTCGCTCTTGCTTTCCTTTGCTCGTTGAATTCTGTGAGGCAGCTCTTAGTGTCGTGTACACAGAACTTATTCGCAATTTACACGCGCATACACATACACATGCACACGTGCAGATATGTCGCTCCAGGTTATAGAGTCAGTGGAGCATCTACGTACGTGTGCACACAATGCGGTGATGGTAATCAGTGTGCGATTACATGCCGAGTGATCTACAACTAGGTGGTCCCATCTCCCTCTATGCAGTCGTGATCTCCTCGATGTCTCTCCGATTTAGCTCTGAGCGCTCCGCTTTGCTCGGCCCTCCCTCAGCGTGTAGCCCCTATTCACCCTCTTGTTTAACGGCCCATATCACGTTCTCCTCCGTGCCCCGTTGAGCTTACCACGTCGCGACATTTGAGCAATTCGCTCGTACCATACGAAGCACCATTCTATATTAGCATACACATTTGCGATTCCGTAATATTCCGAGATGATATTCGACAATTGAGTCATTTAATTGAAAGGGTGAGAGAAAGAATTGTACCGCAATGAAGTCAAATCGAGGAACATTTCTATTTTCATTTAGAACACTTATATAATGTGACGTAACATTTTTTTCTTTGTGCATTACAGCGTCTGAAGAAAGATTGTTAAAATTCATCAAATTTATCTCCGTCATAACTAGCTCTGTCACTTGAAAATTAGAAGAATATTTTAGTAACAAATTAATAATCAGAAAAAGCCGTGTTCCGTAATCTCGAAATTTATAGACTACGTCAGTTTCTAAAACACAAAAATTAAAGATCTTACTAAAGCGCTATCTACACAATTATGTACGATAAAAAATGTATGTATAGGCTATCGTTTCGATCATCGAAGCGCATACTCAGGGCTAAATCTCTCGTTTGCGACGTCGTCCGAGCGACTATTTTACGCCACATAACGGCCGCATCGATCACAAAAACGCGATGTTACGTTGTTCACCGGCGTGGAAGCGTGTGAGGATCCAGTAACATCATTTATCGTACGTAGCCCTATATGAATGAAGGAAAAATAAGCGCGTTCCGGTTTTGCGCGACCTGTTTCGCACGAATAAAAATATTACGGCCACGGTTCGTAACGTCGCTGGCGCGCGCTTATCGTGGGTACTCTTCGCTTCGTTCATTCGGGATTTATATATCGAGCACGAGACACTGCACATGTATGTATATCGGTGAGAACGAGCCTCTTGTAATACTCACGCCGTTTTACATGCGCACTTCTTAGCATCGCCGCCGGTATGATCGGGTTAACTAGCGCGTGCTTCCGCGGACCGGCGAGTTTTTCAGTCTGAAAACGACGATGATGATAATCGCTCGTCACGATGACAAGTGGTAACGTCATTTAACGCGCTATCCACATATAAATTTGTGCCGGCAACCATTTGCCCACGTGCTCCCAAAGAGAATCTCTTACCGTAAAAGTGTCGATTTGAATGTATTGACTCTGGTTTTTAGGGCGATGTTACATGTCAAAATAATTTTTCTTCGCGCGATTTTTTGGAAGTGCAGTCAATTTTTACAGCTAATTGGAAGAAAAAAAAATCGATCCCAGATTCTGACAAATTTGAGAGAAAGCGTAGGAGATTGCTGAGGTACATTCTGCATATTTAGAAATAAACATGTGAAACTTTAATAGGATAATCATCCAAAATTATGATCGTTTAATGCAGAAAGGCAGAAAGCGCAGTGGAATTTCGCCATCGAGTTACTACTCTGAGGAAATTAAAAAATGAAGAGATAGCTGGTGAATAGCAATAAAGAAAATATTTAAGAGGCTCTCGCGAGATAATCCCCGGTCGACGGTATCGGAATTCGAGGGTCCACCCCGCGTTTTTATCGCTCGCCCATATATTGCCCGTTGTATAGGCCTGTAAAATATATCCGCGCCGAGCCGCGAACACCGTTGTTTCCTTTCTGCGAGATCCTGACCAACAGGTTTCCCCGGATAGGTCTCGCAATTTCATTCAGACGCGTTTGTGCGCCTGGACCGCAGCAATATATACCCGTCAGGACCGATTCCGAGAAACCTATCGTGATTTTATGCCACTCTTGGCTATCACGGAACCCACAGGGATCAGCGGCTTTCCCTCGCATACCGACGCAACGATCGGCATGCAGAGAAAACAACTTGTTTATCGCGACGCGCATCGAAACGTGAAACCGTCAGAAATGGAACTTCCGCCGTGATGCGGTTGAGATGAGGTTGACGCACAGTTCTGATCAATACTATCGAAAGGATCGATCAAAACATCGCACAACTCTCGCTTTCATTTATTTAAATTCCTTCGTCGATATCGCATCTATAAAAGTGATCGTCGCTGTTAATCTGTTCTCGATCTAAAATCCATTTATTTCGACTATTAATTGTCAAGCCTGACCTTTCGCTTCTGAACGCGAAGCAATTGTCGGTGAACGAGGCTGGACCCTTTGACCTTTGCGTTCAGACTCCGTTCTTTCCCGGCGGCTGTAGACATTCCATGCCGTAGTTGGCCGTATCGCGGTATTACGTTACGTGTAATTAGCGTTAGTCTAACAACCAATAGCTTTAACCTACATCTTTTCATTCAACCGCATACGCCGCGATTTGCCGGGATTCCACGACTTGGCAGTTTTTCGCGCGACAGCGGAATTCCCGTATAAGTGACGAAATCGGTGCGTTGCCTTTCGACACCGTCATAATCTTCTTCTCGGTAGCGACGTCACGCTGACACGTAACGAATTCTCGAGTCGCCTGAGAGCACTTCTGACCTTAATCGAGCCAAGAAATAACACGGCAATGCATTTTCGCCCAAATAAGGTGACTTTCGTCACTTTGGGCCTGTTCTGGATACATGCACACATGATATATTCCAAGTTTCTTTCATATTAAGATACTTTAATTACTTTATAAGTCGATTTTCTCTTAACAAAGTTCTTGATGAATGTCATCTTAATTTACCGTGCAATTTTTTAATCCAAATTTATAAATATCTTATTATCTCTAACCTCCTTTTCTGTATATCAGAATTCTAATTACGAAAAAAAATTATCTCGATTTCAATAATTTGTCGGTGAAAAGAATCTTCTATAAACTGTTTTAAGTACCACAGGAAACTCAGCAAATATGTGTACGGAATTGATTTTCTTATGCGTATGCAATTGGCAAAGATTTTTCTCTCTATACAGAAAAATATTTAGAACATTTTCGAGAGAGATTAATGAATAATGTGTAATACGACAAAGATACGAGAGTCCTTCCTGTAAAAACGTTGAATCGGACTGCATTCTCCATTGAAAAGAAGAGCATTCTTCGATCTTATTGACGCAATCCTAATCGCGTGTAGGTTTCTCGCTGAACCCGTTCCGATCACGCAGTCACGCTCCTCCGGGCTTGTAGAACGCACCTGTTCGCGAAGTTGAGCAAGTCCTATCGCCCACGAGAGATACGGACTGAAGCTCGATTGACATGCTACTACCATGTGATCTACGACACGCGCGTTGACATGTACCGAGTGTAGCCATCGATATAAATCAGTATTCCCATCGAGTCGTGTAAGTTCGAAGAATACTGTCGTACATTATTATGCGCAGAAATACGTATACTTTATGATATAGTACGTTTTCTTCTATTACTCATACTGTCGAGTAGATAAAGAATCTATAAGAGACAGACACACATCATGAGAAACAGGTTGAAAACTCTAAACACCATTTTTTATCTCTTAATATCTATATAAATTTATTAACACTATTAAATATTAAATTAATTTTATTTTATAAAAATCTACATAAAAATAATGTATAAAACTACGTATGTAAAAAACTATAATAATATAACAAAAAGAATAAAATTCCTATGAGAAAGAGATTTATTTCTTCGAGAGATGTAATCTTCTGTGTGAAAATAATTATTTTTAAGAGAAAAAATAGTCACTCTGACATTAAGGAAAACGCACAATTAAAATACTCATAAATTGATAGAAGCTTTATTATTTATTAAAGTATTTTTTATTTCATTATATCGTTACAAGAATATCACAGAAAGTAAAACATGCATTAACTAATTATTATGACTTAAGTCTATCGGGTAATATCACGTATCATGTTACACCTGCATAGATTAAGTAACAATTGTCGCCTACGGTTCTCATTAGCATTTCAAGTTCATCGCCATAGAACAACACGTTTCTTACCGTACGCTTCTCTAGTTCTTACTAGAGAATCTCTGAGAAAACTTTTCGTTTTCCTCAAAGAAACGTGTTAATATAAATCTATCTCGCTCAAAGAAAAATTCGTCAAACAGTAAAATTCTCGCTATAAGTCACTGCTATAAGTTTAGCATTTAGATGCATATCTTTTAATGTTATTTCGCGAAGCTCCGTAAAAGATCACGATACACAAGAATATAGATAGATATGTATTTCTATAGGGCATCCTTAGAAAGTCGTAACAGGATTCTATTTTTGAAATCATCTGATTATCTGATTATTGATCTTTTTGTAATCTAAATTATTTTCCTCAATACAGATTACATCTGTCCTTTGATCAATTTACGCGGTCAAAGATAGTAATTTCGAACTAATTAGAAAGAAAAGATTAATTGTTTTAGAATTCAGTAGTGATAGCGACAACGAATAAAATTTAAGCGCTCAAGGGTACACATATTAACTCACTCGGGCCTATGGGTACACTGGGCACAAAATACCCAGTCGCAGTTTTTTCGTTTATAATTTCACTCCTAATTCAACGTACAGCTTTTTTTTAAATTAAAGTTTATTCAATTCTGCGTAAAACGAACCCGTAATCGATTGGGTTTAATAAATCTAAAGCAGAAGTATCAATCATTGAGAAAAAGAAAAATTTACGAAATTTCACGTTTTTTAATCTTCAATGTCTCCGGTTCTAATTGACGAAAATAAAAATTTAAAAAAGCATTTTAAAGCGGAAAAGTAGTACTTCAACGATATGATAACCGTTTTTTGATATAGCTTTTAGACTCGTTTCTACCTGATCCTTATACCCGAATTAAGTTACGGGTGCCTTAAAACGTGCCTAGGGTACCCTTGAGGGGTTAAATTTGTTTTTCTGTACTTTTATTATATTTTTTGTGTTAATATTAATAAAATAAATGTAAAATAAAAATTTTTATAACATACATTGGTTTTTTTACATATTCTTTTTTGTTTTGGAAGACTCGATTTACGCGGTAGAAGACCGCGTAAAAAAAACAATATGGGGGGAACGTATCTTCCGCGTAAATAAAGAGACAAGTGTAATTAAAGTCAGATGTTGTTAAAGTAATGTTTACTAAAATATGTATTAAATTTGCAGAATATTATTTATTCACATTCCTGATATCTGATATTCTCGAAAGCTTTGCATTTCTCTTCGTGAACGAAATTGAAATTTGCATATAGAAATAAAATCCTGCTACTGGCATATATGATTTCTAGAAGAAGCCGTATGAACGCGAAATTCTTCTTCAACCATGAAATCGATTCTTATCTTTTTTTATCGATATCAAGATATATCCTGTGGTATTGAGGATTTATGCACTCGTGCATAAAAATAGGTATATCTATATCCGCATTATTTATGTGGACTTAACGGCATAAATAAATATAACGAAGCATACATAGAATTCGCTCAAACACAACATAGCTATACTTTCCGTTGGGTGCGACTATTATCTTCCTTTCTATCTCTCTTTCTTTCTTTTGCACTTTCGTGCGTTCTCCACGGAGCAAGGCTTGGGCGAATAAGCAAATGCCGTCGTTAATTTATCGTCTAATAGAATGGAGCGCGTTAAATGCGGCTGCGAATGTCGAGACACGTTAATAGGATCAGCCGCGGGATATTCGTGCCTTTTTCCTGCGACACGCTCGTGCGAAAGAAGGTGAGGAAATTGTGCATTCCTTCTCAATTCTTTAATTTCAAAAGCGGACAAAATCAGCTTATATGTTTCGAATCACAAAGTTATAATAAAAACTAAAAAGTTCGATTACGTCATATAAATTTTGCGCAATCGTCGTTCTGATTATTGCGCGTGTGGTTGATTGACAATTGAATTTCATTTTCACGATTTATTAAAATGACATCTTAATTTTATTCCTCTCGAGATGCAAGAAAATTTGGCACAAAGTTACACTGATAAAATAATTTACATTAACACTTTTCAATTAAGCAAGATAGATCATACTCTTCATATATTGAATATTATGTAAATCCAACATGGATATTCTGCTCCTTACATTCCAAATTAATTTCGCTCATCACGTAGACGTTGGATTTAATATCCAACATCTACATGATAAGCGAAATTAATTTGAAATGTAAGGAGCAGAATATCCGGCAGGAATTTATGTTATAATGAATGAAATATTTCGGTTGGCATACAACCTTGAGGTGTTTGCGACGTACAGAGTGCTATTGTTTATGTAAGGTCGGCGACCTGTGCCACGTCTACGAGGTCACCGTGCTACCATTCGTACGACGACGCTCGAGCAGGAAGGTAACGGCACGCGTCGCTCCGCGTTATTATCTTTCGAAATACGATTGCCTCTAATAATTAGTTCAGCAGTCAGTGTATAATTAACTTTCGAGATTAACGATATGTAAGCGTATCGAGGCGACAACGACGACGTATTGAAGCGAGTATCTCGCGTTATTTATTCATCTGAAATAGAAGTCGTAGCGACATAGAGAGTTATAAATCAAGTCGTAGCGACTACAAGAATTATAAATCATTGTTTTACTGCGACATGCGATCAGAATCATCTCTTTAACGATGCTCAAAATCCAACAAATCTCGCATCACGTTGCAGATTTGAATATAATTTACCTATTACTTCTCCCGGATTAAGAACGCGGAATAAGACACGAATGGCCATATTAAACGATTAGAGCCGCGATGTGTCAAAACTTTTATTAACCCTAGAAGGAAAATATAGGGTTGCTTGTCACCCCAAATTAAATTCAAACTACGCTCCTGTAGTAGCCAGGTACATTTTCAGGTCCGGACCTATATCATAATTCAGTTTAACTCTCTGGCAGTTGACCTGCGTCAATCAGAGCATAAAGTGTCCCGTAGATGAGAAGCAGCACAAGAGAGAAATTGGCGTGGGGTGGCGCGTCACCCCAGTTTTGCCTTTTAGGTTGGAAATTGTATTGATAAGTAAATTTTGGTTTTTTATGTAAAAGTGAGTAAAATGAAGGGATTTGCTCATACGTTAAAGGTTTTGAGTGGGAAAAAATTTTGTTCGTGTGATTTCATTCTGATTTCATTCCAATTTTGAGAATAAGATGTCCCCGCGGTACCAGATGCGTAGTGTTACTATTACTACTGTTGTGCAAGATACCCAGCCAACGAAAGCACATGATGATGTTTCGGAAGATGAAACGGATTTTGTTTTGTTTATTATTTGTGAGCGCAAAAAGTTCAATAAATTGCGATTGAAATGTGGATTTCACTACTTCTTTACTGATTTTTTCCATTAATTTTTGAAAATTTGCAACATTCATTTCTTCAAATAAATACACTTTTTCAAAAGAACGTTAAAATGCCCTACATGGTCTTAAAGTGCATTTATTCCCTTTTAAAATGGCGTTTGAATTTTTAATATTGCTTCATTTGTTACGAAATTAGAGTCACTTTTTGTAAAGAAAGTCATTTTCGCACATTTTTTGTGTTTTTTTTGCTTTAAATGGATTTTTCAATATTCTTCTGACAATAAACAACATGTTACATACATATCGTTTTCCTCATTAAAAAACGAAGAAAATGCACTATTTAACAATTAATTTACTGCTGATAGAAAGGATTGAGACACCCGAGAAGTTTGGGGTGGCGTACCACCCCACTTTTGCCTTTGAAGCTCAGCTAATTCAGTTTTGCCTTCTAGGGTTAATAATATTTCGTATATCTTACGCGAATTTCGCGTAACATGAACATAGTTATTACAAACTAATAATCGCTTATTGTAACAATTAAGATATTTAAGATGTACATAGATGAGTTCTAACTACCCAGTAAGCAAGAAACATTAAAGTAGCATTTAGAAATGTTGATTTTATGTGCATATTTTGAACGTTTTAAATAATATTGTATAAATATTTTAAAAAGATTAATTGATAACATGATTTTTCAAACATTGTTGAAATGTTTTAAAAATATTACTGCAAATATTTTTTTACTATTACATGTCCTGTACAACGTTAAAAATTACATACTTGTAAACGTTGCATGTTAATGAATATCGTTATAATAACATTGTAGCAATGATTTTTTGCTTACTGGGTATAGGGTGACCAGAAAAAGAGCACATCAGTTAAACGGAGGAGGGGGGAGGGAGGGGTCTGAATTAAAATTTTAAACAAAAGTATAGCTGTTATTAACAAATTTTTAATGCCATAAATGTTGATAATCTTAAGAAAATTATTTATTTATCAGAATTGTTTAGTTTAAATCGACCCAACTGGCCACAATTTATTAATATAATAAATTCACAACGTTTCGGCCTGGGATTTAGGCCCTTCTCAAGTGACTGTCTATGTTGAAATGATTAAGATAACGTGTTAACGTCAATTGAGGTAAGATATCTTAGCAAAAGCAGCGTCATTTGTGTGGGCATTAAAATTGAGATTATAAAAATCATAAATAAACTAGCACAATTAACACGCATCTTGACGTGTCTGAGATGCGTGTTAATTGTGCTAGTTTATTTATGATTTTTATAATCTCAATTTTAATGCCCACACAAATGACGCTGCTTTTGCTAAGATATCTTACCTCAATTGACGTTAACACGTTATCTTAATCATTTCAACATAGACAGTCACTTGAGAAGGGCCTAAATCCCAGGCCGAAACGTTGTGAATTTATTATATTAATAAATTGTGGCCAGTTGGGTCGATTTAAACTAAACAATTCTGATAAATAAATAATTTTCTTAAGATTATCAACATTTATGGCATTAAAAATTTGTTAATAACAGCTATACTTTTGTTTAAAATTTTAATTCAGACCCCTCCCTCCCCCCTCCTCCGTTTAACTGATGTGCTCTTTTTCTGGTCACCCTATACCCAGTAAGCAAAAAATCATTGCTACAATGTTATTATAACGATATTCATTAACATGCAACGTTTACAAGTATGTAATTTTTAACGTTGTACAGGACATGTAATAGTAAAAAAATATTTGCAGTAATATTTTTAAAACATTTCAACAATGTTTGAAAAATCATGTTATCAATTAATCTTTTTAAAATATTTATACAATATTATTTACAAACGTTCAAAATATGCACATAAAATCAACATTTCTAAATGCTACTTTAATGTTTCTTGCTTACTGGGTAGTTAGAACTCATCTATGTACATCTTAAATATCTTAATTGTTACAATAAGCGATTATTAGTTTGTAATAACTATGTTCATGTTACGCGAAATTCGCGTAAGATATACGAAATATTATTAACCCTAGAAGGCAAAACTGAATTAGCTGAGCTTCAAAGGCAAAAGTGGGGTGGTACGCCACCCCAAACTTCTCGGGTGTCTCAATCCTTTCTATCAGCAGTAAATTAATTGTTAAATAGTGCATTTTCTTCGTTTTTTAATGAGGAAAACGATATGTATGTAACATGTTGTTTATTGTCAGAAGAATATTGAAAAATCCATTTAAAGCAAAAAAAAAAACACAAAAAATGTGCGAAAATGACTTTCTTTACAAAAAGTGACTCTAATTTCGTAACAAATGAAGCAATATTAAAAATTCAAACGCCATTTTAAAAGGGAATAAATGCACTTTAAGACCATGTAGGGCATTTTAACGTTCTTTTGAAAAAGTGTATTTATTTGAAGAAATGAATGTTGCAAATTTTCAAAAATTAATGGAAAAAATCA
>NJRQ01000012.1:47146-77268 GCA_003063805.1 Aphaenogaster ashmeadi | reverse complement strand
TTTTACTTGAAACATTTTTCAATAAAATCATTGGTTCGCGAGATATAGCACTGGGTCCTTTAAAATGGGACACCCTGTATACATATTGTGTTCCATATTGTATTTTTTTATATTACATTACAAAAAAATTTATGTATAAAATAATAAATATTATAAAAATTAAAAACCCGTATGCAATAAAAGGAGGACCATCGATTGGGTGACGAGGGTAGTGGAGAGTTTCGACAAACTGGTCCGTTTTTGCTAAAGTAAATTTGGTTTAAAACTTCGAATTGAGAATATATTGGCTTAAAAATATTTTTAGCTCAGTCCAGATATTTGTAATGGCAAATGTACTGGTAAAAACGGAGCAATCTGCATTAATTTTATTTGTTTGATTTATTAAAATCAAAGATAGAATTATTTATTTTTGAATTATTGATGTCATATTAATTTCATTCCTTTTGGAATGTAAAAATTTGGCACAATGCAATAGTAAGATAATTTCAATAACCAGATTTAATACTAACAATGAGACGAGGTAATCTTTATTTCAAAGGGCAAATTTGTTCGCGAGCAAAGAATTTTATGAACCAGAAGACGTGTACCCCCTGTGGTACCCTTTGTTTCTATCGAACAAGGCTAGCGGTTTCAGCCGGAGAAGCAGAAGGAATTTCGCGGTGGTTCTTCGTGACTCCCTGCTCGGCGAGGCTCTTTGTTCGACGCGTAATACCGGTTCAAAGGCGCGTGCAAAAGGATTCTCTTCTCGCCCTGTTCAAACAACGAGAAGATCGCGCGGCCAGTCGTAAACGTTCGGTTTAAGTGCCGTGAGTGCAAGTGCGAAAGTTCTGAGCCCACTCCTGCGTCGACCTCGACTCGCTCCTTCAAACCCCGATCGTAGGACTATCCTATTTGTGAACGCTACAAAGAGATTCCGGTGAAAAGATCCGAACTTAATTTAAAAAAATATGCGGCGAGTACAAAGGTCTTGCATCGTGCGGAATTAAAATCCGTCGGTTTAGGTATTCTTTTTAGTGAATAGCGGATCTTACCGCAAGACAGTTAGTTGACTGTTCACTGCATGGTTAATAAAACGGTTGAATACGTAAATGATTATTGTATGTGGGAATGTGCATACATTGCGTGATAGCTTTTGAGGGTTAAAGCAATTTGACGCATAGTATTCCCCGCGGTTTCAACGTTGCCTCATACGTCGCTAGAAAGCTAGAAACGTCGCTTGAACGAAAGGTCGGCGTTCACCTCCGGCCATGCGCGATCCTTCATTTCGTTTCGTGTTCCTCAATGGAGTAGATTAAGTAGGGAAAGTGAGCGAAAGAGGGGACCCCTATTCGTCTTCCAACGCCCAGACAGTTTTATTACTGGTGAGGGAAGCACTCGGAACCAAATTAATCAGAAATACGTAAATATATAATACAAACGCGATATGATTTAGCAAACAGCCATTTAAACGTCGTTCGTTTGCTGCGAACTCTCAAGAGTGTCGCGTATGTTGATTTAGTAATAAGGAACATCGAAGAGGACTCTTCAAAGCGAGCATTAATGAAAGCGAGCGGTCGCTCTATCAGCGAGAAACCAGAGAAGCATCGCAAACAGGTCTCGTCTAGGAAACATGATGCATTTATGCAACGCGAGTGCATACAGAAGTTGTGAGATATTTCGTTCCATTGGAAGAGATGCGAATGGTCGTACGATAAGTATACAAGCGTGGCTTCCAAAACACAATGCAAATACAAAGTTGTCTAGCCTTGAAATCTGGAGCTGAGGAATACAATTACTTATCTTTCTCTCTCTCTCTCTCTCTTTCTCTAATTCTCTCTGGACAATTAACTAAAACTAAAATTTACTTATCTAACTAAAAATTTATTTCGCAACATAGCCATTTTTAAAACAATTTTTTATCGATATGTAGAAATTTTCTACGCTAACTACGTGCCACTATTTTTAACGTCTTTCTATTACATTCCTTACCTCTCTGCAATTGCCGGGCAAAACTAATTTAATGATAAATTAGAGACTATGTTACTAATTAGCGCCAACGCGACGCGCGCGATTATGCTCGAGCATTTTGCTGAAGCACGGGTTTACGTTACATCGGACTCATCTCGCTTACGGTACCGCGGACAGGACGGGAAATCGTGATGCGCGTAATAATCATCTCGCGTTGCCATCTGGGACGCGGCAGCTCGCGCTCGTGGTCCAGACAAACGTTACATGGAAAATTGCTCATCACGATGTTAGCATTTTACCGCTGGATCATCGTTCGTTGCCTGCGCTTCCGTTTTTTTATACGGCTTCATGTCAACCCGATCTTGCATTCGCGAAGCTTAGACAGCTCAAACATTAAGCGTTAACAGGCACATCGTTAAAATAAACGTAAAGAACTCTGTTTATTTGACTCTGTATATTTTAAACAAATAATTTTATAAGAAATAAAATATATGTGACAATCGGTACTCTAAAGATAAGATCTTTCTTTGCAACATATTAAACAGATTGTAAATAGCGAAAAGCAAAATTATTCGAACAATTTGAAACAAATATTTTGTTAGGGAGAATTTAATTTAATATGTATGAAAAGCATCAATAAACCTTATATACTTTAATTTATTTCAGATATAAGCAAAAAACGACACTATCGACTAACACACCTCTTTTCGTCATATAAAAATTATTATAGATAAAGATTTATCGTTGAAAACCGCGAACGCAATGAGCATGAAGGGAGAGGCACGTAATTCAACATTTCCTCGGGGCGCACGGATGCCCGAGGCCAGCGGCTAGGCGGAAATATAGCCGCAATAAAAGGCTAATGCATCGTGCGCGAGAAGAGAGGTACGTTTACAGCCGGCTCTCTAACGTCACACCTCGCGCTTTGCGCAGGGAGGTGCACGCCCGACGGTGCCTACGTCCGTACTCGTGAGGCCCGAAATGAACCCGGCGGCAGGATGCGGATGTACGCGCTGATTTATACGATATAAAACCGAGAAAACACACGCGGGGCTACGCGGGGCGCGAAACCGTGCGAAATTGCAGGTGCAACGGCCGCTGCGCCGATGCGCACGCACGTGCGGGCGAGCCCGAGCACGTGCGTGTGATCGCCTCCTGTAAAATATGTTATAACACGTTGTAAATATTACTACGCACGATCACATGTTATTAAAGGAATAGGAATAACGAGTAGAACAAACGGCCCGACGATGTCCCGTCGATACGCTGCTCGTCGTAAAATGCACGTTCCGGAAGTCGAACTTAATGTAACACCTGCTTCCGCTCGCTGGTAACGCATTTTCTTAAATATTATTATATAAATTAGGAGACACACTTAGCCTTTTTTATATAAAGTTACACAAAGTTTCGTAAGTGTACCTTCGTATAATTTATAATATAATATAATATATAATTACAATTTATATAATATATATATTTATCAAGATTACGTAATTAAATTCGACCTGACTGGCCAGATATATTTAATACAACACGCTGATATCCGTATATATATTTATATATTAATTTATATATAATATATTTATCTATTATAATAAAATATATAATTCATAATTTATAATATAATATGCTGCATAAAAAATGAACTTTTCATCATTTTTATAAATCAGAATAATAGAATATTCTTTTTCTTTCTCTATTGTGCTATTTTTTATATTTGAAATTTAAACGGTTTTGTGCTGTATAAAGTTAGGTAGATACTTTGAAGCCGGTACTTGTCGAAATTCTCCAAAAGTGGAGAACTATAATATTTAAAATACAGTTGTTTGAATCGCGATTTTTATTTTAATATTTTCGATGCTAATGTAAAATTGAACAACTGTACGTAACGCAGAACGCACGCGATGAAAGCGCGATCCTTTAACAACACATTTACAATTCTTATTCGTGTCGTCGGCTCACGCAGAGCCGATCACTCGTATACAGTTTTTTTGCGGTTTGCGGCAGCGCAAGAATCGACGATACCAAACGAGAACGGCGAGAGAAGGCAAGCTTTCCTGAAATTCTCGCGCGGTACCGATCGCGCGATCGGCAGGCAGGCACACGGGATTAGCATTGAATGCAATAACTTATCAAAGCCTGGAAACACGGTGCGGCGAAGCCGTTCGATGCATCTTGATTAATAACGGGGAAGCTATACGAGCTGCTACCTTCGTACGCCATTTCCATGCCACGGTCGTACGATAAATTATGGCGCGGGAACAGAAACCATGGGGCAAGCGCACAGCCTCCGAAGAAAATCGCGTTTCGAGTCGGGGTTGTCATTCAATATGCTCGATAAACGCAAATCTGCACCTTGCACGCGATGCTTTTTCTCATTAATTTTCCGGATACGACATTACACAGGTTGCCCCACAATCACCATACGTTATTTCAATAGTGTGTTCCGAAGATTAACTCCAGTCACAAAGGCCGATTCCAAAAGACAAAAATGATATAGTTTATTATTATCATTTTTCTCTTTAACCCTTTTGCGCCTAACGGGACATATGTGTCCCATCGAAGATCTGAAAAATACAAGGCGACGAATAAACTTTCCAAAACACAAAAACTCGATTTATGTCGTGAAACATAAAAAAATCCAAAGAAAAAAAAGTCGGCGCGAAAGGGTTAAAACTTTATACGTTCAGGGAAGGACTAAAATTGCACGTTTTTAATAAGGAAGAAAATGAGCTGCCACATTTTTCGCAACATTGAGTTTTATCTTTTTTAATTGAGTAAAATTAAATTAGGAATAATTTATGAAATTTAACTACATCACGCCGAAATATTAAAATCTCTATCCCGCGCTGCGCCGCGTTTCAAGTCTGCCGGCTGGCGTTCGCCAGCGTTTGTAGTAAAGTCGGAATTAATAGCGGACGTTTTAACGGGCCGTCTACAAAGTACCGGTGCATGTTAGCGAGCAAAGTGCTCGGCTGGTGAAAAGTCGAGATCATAGACGGTCGAGCGATCGTGGGTAGGTCGCAGGAGCGGCCCAGGCTCACTAAGGCGCGCACATCGGTTGCGCCCCGCGAACCGACGTGCGTGCCCCGTCTGGAACTCGCAATTACCTTATGCTCGTGTGCGCGTGCACACGCGAGCGTTTATCGAGCTATCGGGGTTGTGCAAATACCGCGAGAAAAATCCCCCGAGAGGAATGAAAGGAGAGAGAAAAAGAGAAGAGAGAGAGAGAGAGAGAGAGAACCGTCTAATTGTAGCCGCACGCGATACGGCGCGGCTTCTTTGACAAACGGCCGAATTAGGCGGAATAAAGGACGGAATCGCAATTCCTAAGCACGAGTCGAACATCGAACAACATATTAATAATTCCGTTTTTTCGCTTCTTTTAAGTTCCTTTTTTCCGAAGAGTAATTCGATTTAACGTATGGCCGCGTATCCGTCTTAACGTTCGCGTGTGCGTCGAATCCGATGATTTCACAGGCGATCCGATGACGCCACGTCGTCGGCATCGTGGGCTCGCTATACGTAAGGTAATTGGTAATTAACGTACGTATACAGGCCGTAACCGTGCGACGTAATGAGCACGAGGTGCGCGGGCAATTCGCAATTGTAAATAATAACCGATGCCGATGCAGACAGGCTGGGGAACGAGAGGGAGGAACGGCAATGCGAACGATGGCCGTTTGATATCTCGGATCGGCACTCGTTGGAGATACGAGGGATATTGCGAGATTGGAAATCTTGCAAAACACATTTCGTACTTCTATATATTTTGCATTCATACCGTTTCATCAACTTACCGAAAATGCAACTCTAGTTTTCTTTATAATGTTCCATATTTTGCTGCTTTATTTCGATATTATTACACGGAAAGAATGGTTTTGCTGAAATATTAAAAAAGGAGGATGTTAAAAATTGGTCATTTTTGGCCTAGAAGAGACACCTAAATTACCTATTGGAAATTGTTTGGGGGACCTTCTAGAAACAGAAAATAATAATTATTTATCCACCAGGTTTGGGGAAAGTTATGAAAATCGGGATTTACATTTACTATTGATTGCTGAAATAGTCATATGAATGTTTTCTAAGCTTTGTACCATTTAAAATAAAATCAATTGCATCTTTATGTGCTAAAAGGTGAGTAATAAATGTAAAAAATATGAATTTTTTGGTTCACATAACATAGAGAGTGTCCGAAAACTCCCGGGTCCCTTAAATATCTGAAGTGTCTTCTCATTAAGTATTTTCCAAGTTATGAGGCTAATGCAGGCTGTATCTTTCAAGCCTCATAACTTGGAAAATACTTAATGAGAAGACACTTCAGATATTTAAGGGATTCGAGACTTTCGAACACTCTGTATGTTATGTGAACCAAAAAATTCACATTTTCTACATTAACTATTCACCTTTTTGCACATAAATATGCAATTGATTTTATTTTAAATGGTTCAAAGCTTAAAAAACATTCATATGACTATTTCAGCAATCAATAGTAAATTCCGATTTTCATAACTTTCCCCAAACCTGGTGGATAAATAATTGTTATTTTCTGTTTCTAGAAGGTCCCCCCAAACAATTTCAAATAGGTAATTTAGGTGTCCCTTCTAGGCCAAAAATGACCAATTTTTAACATCTTCCTTTGCCAGATACAGATCTGAAAATAATTTTGTTGGGTCATCAAATAATTATGTAGGACGCCCAAAATAGTTGCTAGAATATCAAAACTTTTTGCAGCATTATCATCATGTTTGAGTGTCCTATTGTACATAGTTACTTTTGATGGTCTAGCAAAATTATTTTCAGATCTGTATCTGGCCAAATTTTTAGATATTTCAGAGTAAAACCGTTCTTTCCGTTACGAATTTACTCCATTATTCAAATGCAAAATGTGAAGTACGTGTGCGGACAGAAACATAGATTGTGTACTGTGGAATGAACAAAAGGAAACACAGCATGCTGCAAAACTAGATGCATTCTTATATCTTTGTAAATATTCGATAAACATTATAATTTGCTCAGCAATCGTGGGTGGGATGTATCAAAAAGTTTTGTTGTGAGTAAATCCCCGGAGTTTACGTGAATCTTAAAGGGAATCTGCCTCCATTTAGACCGAAAAAATTGCTATCGCATCTTCACTTCTGCGGAAATAAAAGAAAAAAATAAGGCTCTTGAGCGCGACGGGTCGAGAGTTGCGCATCAATTTCGCGAACGATATCCGAGTCCGTTCGTTCCGCTCGCGAGAATGGAACATTACGATCCATAAAGCGCCACGAACGACGATGACGACGACGTCTACGCGTGATCCTTCTGTACGATAAACCCGGCAGCCCGTCTCCCTCTCCTTCTGGCGTCTGAAATAGCCAATATCCGAGAGCGGGATCGGGACGATCGTGGGTTCCTTTTCCCGTCGATCGCGGCTCCAATGATCGGAATAAATACACGGCGATCGGTCCGGTTGCTATCGTCTAACTAACAATTTGGTGCGTGGCGCAGGAACAACGAACGACTATACCTGTATCCTCGCCTTAGGAAGATCGAGATTACTCCTTCGGAAATTCACTCGAACGTGTTCCAATCGGGCGATATAACCGCGCCGGAGAACGGACGTCGTTCTACCGTAAGGCTGAACCGAGCGAACGGAACTTAGCGATCGACATATGTAAGAATCTTGCAAACTGCGGTGTACAATCAAAAGCGAGTGAAGTGGGCGATGGCAAAAAAAAACATTACAAGCACTCAATTTTATTAAGTATAATGTTTATAATAAGAAAACTTGTTGACAGTATTATCTAATTTAATTAAAATTTTCTACATATATTTATAATAATAATAGGGCTGATATTAAAATGTTAACGTTATAGTCGTTGCATCAAGTATTTCGGTCAGCGATTTAATCTCCATTAATTCTCATTAAATGAACAACACTTTAACCCTTTGAAGTATACATTTTTCCTTTCGATTTTATTTTTTTTTTATTTTCAATCGTCATAATATATTAGAAAGCGAGGGGTAAACCGCTGAGGGCATTGCGGTGTACAGATTTGGGGCATTAGTGGGCATTACTGGGGCACATTAGTGGGCATTACATAAAAAATTCACTAGTAATGCCCAAAAATTGTGTACTTTTAGTGTACTTTTGTGTACTTAGTAATGCCCAATTTGGGCATTACTAGGCATTGGTGTACACAATTTTGGTCAGCGGTTTACCCCTCGTTAGAAAGTATGTATAAAAAAGGTAAAAAAGCAAATATAAAAAGGTGGCATTGTACAATGCCACCGTGCCGCAAAGGGTTAAACATTCGTTTTTTCCTTTGAAAAGAATCGTTTTTTCCTTTTCGACGCTGAAAAGCGATAGTATTTCGTGCGCGCGAGTCACGCAAGAGTACATGGGACATGTGGACGACTTTTCCCATAAAGATTTGCAAGCTACGAAGCCGCTCGCGGAGAACTAGTTTGCGGATTTTTTTCGCGGGCTGTTATGTTTGCATTGCTGGAACGCCGACGTGCATAGCGAAGATCCACGCGATCGGTAGCAGCGGGAGAACCGGATTGGACGGTGAATCGGATTAAAGTGGCAAATTCGAGTCCCGAAGAAAGCTTAGCGGCAGCGATTGCTCTCCAGCGGAGTCACGACAGTAAGAACCGAAGTATGAGTCAAAAAACGAATTTTAAATTCCAATTTATTCTCCGATGTCATTTGCCCGCTATTATGCTAAAGTTATTCGTAGACTGAACTGAAATCTACGGTGTTTCTTTACTACACGAAAAAAACGGTTTTGCTGAAGTATCTAAAAATTTAACCAGATTTGAAAATAATTTTGTTGGACCATTAAAATAATTATGTAGGACGCTCAGGCATAATGATAATGCTGCAAAAGTTTAGACATTTTAGCAACCAGCTTGAGCGTCCTACATAATTATTTTGATAGTCCAACAAAATTATTTTCAGATCTATATCTAAATTTTTAGATATTTCAGCAAATTGTTCTTTCCGTGTATTTCTAAGAATATGTTATAAGGCAAGCATCGTGCATCCCGTATCTTTCCCCCAATCGTGCGAATGTCTAAATGCGTTCGGCGGCAAAAGCCGACGTTTCTAAATCGACGGATAGCGTGCGCTTACGCGTTCGTGCGTGCCGACCGGTTCGACGGAAAGCGTGAACACGCGTGTGAACGTCGGCAATCGTGCATAATGCGTAGTATACGAGATGCTCCCGGTTTTTTCTTTTAATAAATCAAATTTTAGCAAAATCTCAGGTAGACTTTAACCGAAGATTAATTTGTGTTGGGCTTCGTCAGCCGAGATATTTCGACGTACGTAAAGAAATGCGGAGAAAGACCAATTAAGGATACGAATAAGAATAAATAAGACACTAATTCAGTTCTTGTTAATATAAGATTTACCTCGATTTCGTCGGTAGCAAAAACTGGAGAACGTGAAACCGTTCTGTATGTCAATTGCGCAACGAGATAAAACCATCACGGAGATAATCGACCGAGATCGTAGGCTGGCGCGTTTGCCATTCGATACGCACCGGCCTGTAAATCGATTTAATTCGCGTGCGATTCGATACAATGTCTCAGATACGAATTTCCGGATGGATCGTGCTTCCTCGGCGCCTCCTTCGGCGAATGATCCGCCGCGCAATAGCTCCGGATAGGTTTAAGAGGAAGGAGGAAGAGAGAATAATCGCGCGCAATTACAGTACGCGCGCGGCGATCGCGTCGATAATCATTCGGAGATGAGATCGCCCGGTAAGATGCATCGCAAACTCGGCCGCGCATGGGGAATATTTTATTCGGACGCGAGCCGTGTAATTATTCCCGCGTAGGGAGAGAGAGTATCCCGCGCGGCGCATCTCGATGCCCTCTCCGGATGTTCTACGGTTATAGCCGCCGCGTGGTATCGTGGACAAATTGAATGCTCTCCGACGAGCGAGCCGATGGTTGCGGACTATTTTACAATAACATTTTATCGCGACGAATCTCTCGCAATAAAATATTTTATTTAAAAATTTTTAATAATTTTGAGAGGTATGATTCATCATGGCATTTCAACGCTTTATATCTTTGGAGGCTCGCAATTCGGCCATTATTTCGCGAGAATTCTCGTATTTTAAATCCGCTTTAAATTAAATCTGTAAAAGGAAGGGGAAAAAAATTCGATAACGCCTGTGTAATTAATTTAAATTGATATTCGTTGATTGCGTGTCGTTTGTGTAGCCTTTTAACAACTTCCATAATTTGCAAATTAATTCCTACATTGAAAGAACGGCTTGGTTATAAAAATCCAGGCTTGGTTAATGCTACCAAGCACCTTGGTGAAATAGTTTCAACTAAACGTATAATAAGTATTACATAATTCAATTGGCTCAACAAAATTTGCTCCTTTATAATTATTACAAATGTTTATAATTATTACAAAATGTTTTGTTATTATTATTATATAATCGGTAATAATAATTAAATACTTAAAAAAAGGTATTACTAAATGCATCTCACAAGTTTACCAAGAATTTTTTTCAGTGTATGAAAGAGAGTATCACGGTGGCAACGATATCGTAAAGCGTTTGAAGACCCTGCAGCTCTCACGTGGGTGGAAATCAATTCGTTCGGTGTCGGCATACCTTTACTTTGACGAGTCATTCGAGGATGAGACCACCGTATTACGCACCACCTCCGCAAACCTCATTCCGAGATGCATTTTATCGAGACACGCGGATAATTATTTCCACAAATCCCTGAAACCTCTGAAATCCGCGTTACACGTTCCCAATCCCTTGAATTAATCGACGTGAGACGCGGATGATCGTCAGCTCGTCGCTTCCGTCCAGCTCGACCCGCTCGAAGTTGCGCCGTCACGGGGCAGATTCGAGGCGATAATCAGCCGCCGCTCATCACATCCCCGACTTCCGCGTCTTCGCGGCAGCCGGCGATCGGATCTCCCGGCGATCTCCTTCGCGATTTAACGGGCTCTCGCGCGGTCCATTCAAGTCAATCGTCTCGCTGCCATCGATCTTCGCCGCGCTCGACCGCGGGCGAAGGCGCGCATAACGGTCGGCGGCCACGAACGAAGGCGACCGCGGGCTAGTGAACTGCTCTTCCCGGCGGGAGCGCAATTAAATGATCGATTTATGGTTCCCGCCAATCGTTACACACCGGATATCTGTCCGGGCCCGGTTCGCTAATGACGTAGGTACGAAGGTATTGGGATCGTCACGTGCTTGCGCCTGGCTATACGCCCACGAGAGAGAGAGAGAGAGAGAGAGAGAGAGAGAGAGAGAGAGAGAGAGAGAGAGAGAGTACCTGCTAGATACTCTCTTACGCCGCTTAGGTACGTACTCATGCGATATGCACAGTCCGTAGAACGGATACCAGCTGCGCGTTTATTAACGACCACCACCGCGCCGTGTCACGTCCGAGCATGTGCACGCGGACACGCGAATATGCGTGAACGTGTCTATTGTGCGCCACCACCGATTGCTTTGCCCTTCATAGATGCGAGAGCGAACAATTCGCGTACCTACTATCTCGAAGTAGTTGCGGACTATAAAGTCCGAAGACCGGTTTGCACCTGCTAGGTAGTCTGAAACGAACTTTCGGCTGAAGAATTTATCCGGATCATGAATTGGAATTATCTTGAACGTTGTTGGTTTTGTTATTTTACTCAAAACCAGGCTCGACCACTAGCGTACGTAAGTTAGATTGAAAAAATTGCTTGATGCCGACGTTAGGGTCACAGTTCAACGAAGAGCAGCCACATGCGAGGATATATTGCGAGTCGAGATAATAATTAATTCTAAGATTTATTTACGTAAGCGACATGGCTAATTATTCTTGTTTAGTATATTATTCACGACCGGTCTAAGATAGATACTCGAAAAGTCGAAAACATACCAAAATACACCAGAATAAATCACGAGAGCTAATTAATATTCCAGTTACATGCTTTGGAATTATTATTTGAATGTATAGATGGTGACAGGATTACATTGCCCAATTCCCCGATCAGCCATCGCGGCCGCAGGAAGCTGAAATAAACCAAGTTGCTAGAACGCGAACGTAATTTGCATACACGGCTTCGTTTTACGGTCGCTCGCATTTCGCCTGCGTTCCGCGAACATTGTGGACGAGAGTGCTGCAGATTCGCAACGCTTATGCGTGCGCTCGGTAAATGAGACCGATACTCTGTTTCATCAGTATATACGTATGCGTGCCCGTCTATCGATAGGCATTGGGTACCTACCGATTCGTAGCGCGCATCTTACGCCGTGAAAACCGGATTCGGATCCGATACTTGAGCGAGCTCGGCTAATGAGAAACCCCCTTTTACAAGATGTCTTCTCCGTGCAAGCTGCTCCGAGAATCCACCGGCTCCTACCAAGAACATAATTCACGAAAAGAGGATCGCCGCTTATTAGCCGCGGGCTCGGAACATCCTGCGAATCGCTCTGGTATATTTCGAACAGGAGTATAAAGTAGGCTATTAGGAGAGCGTTTTTATAATCTCATATGGAAAGGAAATTTTTTAATAATATTGTTCCACTTAGAATCAAACATTTCCCACAAAATAGAGATTTTAATAGCGATTGTTTGCAAAAATGAGGACCATATTTCTTTTTCTCAATTTATATAATATATATATATATATACCATATTTTACAGTTTATGCCATATTTTTAATATAAATGTAATCTACATATATCTATATTTTATTATATATAATTTTATAAGAACGTTCATTTAAACTATGCTTCAAGTAATTTCAAATTACATTCGCCGATTATATCCAGCTGCGATTCGCGGCATCTTCATTATTACACGAGCAGATGTTCCATCCGTTAATCTTTTAGTTGCAACAGATGATGATGAAAGTCCAATATCTAGATGGAAGATTCGTTCCCCTTGTTTTTAAAATTCTAGGACAAAGAATAGTCTCTGTTAATTCATATTTAACTTTACATCTCTATAAATCCTGTATATATCATAATCTATTATTTAAATATTTACTCGATAGTGCTAAATATGTCCAGAAAGATTTAATAACATTTGCCGAACACATGATCGGTCTTGTGATACAGTCTCCCGCGATAAAGTCGTCGTCACGTTACGCGGCGTGACACGCAGTTTCCTCGGGCGTATGTAGGTACATGTGAAGGGAAGCGGGAAATAGTCTCACTGCGAACACGACCTGCCTTTCCATTTTCTTTAAAGTCACCGTTGAGCGCCAGCATGGATGGCAAACCAGTTCTAAACGCGTATGCACTAGTTCGTACGATATGCGTCTCCCAATATGCATTTCGCCGTTATGCGCGATCGTAGAAACGATTGTTACAAACATTTCGTTATGGAGTCGGATTGGTGAAAATGGAAATTACACAATTACAATTACGGACGAATGGTATATTTAATTTTAATGCACAATTGCATTAAAAAGATATTATTGAGAGAAGAGAGAAAGAGGAAAGGTTCTTTCTTTCTTTAATTTAAATCAAATAACAGCAATATCCTAATATAATTTCTAGATATTACTATTTACTTAATTAAAGATATCATATTAATATACCATTTAATTATATTAAATGATACTACTATAATGATATTAAATTAAATAAATGATATAATGAATGATATAACGAAAGCGATTACTCGGTCACTTTCTTGGAGTCAAGATTACGTTAATTGAGATTTTATTTGTTTTCTTGGAGTCAAGATTACGTTAATTAAGATTTTATATTCTTGATATGGTTTTTTTATAACCGCTTTCCGTAAATAAGTTTAAGCTTCCGAATCTGCCAATCGAACAACTGTTGGGACCCACGAGTCCCATTGTTCTTCTCAATTCTCGCGGAATTACATATTTGACCTGAATTCGCGGCTTGCTTTTAAATCGTGATGAAACTCGTCGTAATGAGACGCCACGATGCAATGAACTGCCACTGTAACACGGTGATATAACGAATTGCCAGCAACGTCACAATCCAAAGCATTTCACAAGAAGATATTTATAAATTGAACAAATCATCGAGAAGTTCTAATGAACCCGGAAAGGAAACTATTTTCCTTGCTGCAATCCCACTGCTTTAACTAATATTTCATCAAAGCTACATACTAGGATAAATGAAAATGACAGCAAACTTGACAGAAGATATATATAAGATACTAGGATGGCTTGATACCAGTGCTTCGCTACAAATCCATTTTGACTCCAATAAACTTTCCTTTGATTGCAATAAACAATTTAAATTTAGCACAACTACCCCATGTCAGGCAACACCCTGTAGTTATTTATAATTCACTCCCGAATCTAGATTTGCCCCTTTAGGGATTAATTAGGGCAAAATCCTGAATTATGTTTTTAAGCATTTGTATGCGTAACCTTTGTAAGCAAAAACCAAATGGATTTCATCGAGAGATATTGAGGAATCCGTGAAAACACATTTTACCATATTTATCATCAAATCAAATCATATTTATTATCATTATTATATATTATATATATGTATATATAAAATTGACTATGCGAGACATCGATAGTATAGATAAAACATTGTAGAAATATTGTCTGACATATTTTCGAGTACAGAAAATGATCCTAATACCTTCGCACAATTTCGCAACGTGCGTAATTGTCCTTGGGAAGCGGGGGCCTCGAAGTTATGAAGATTCGCTGGCGAATTTGCTTTGCGGCGGGGGCCCCGTGGGGCACCACGAGCTCGGTGATTAAGCGCAATTACGCTTCCTCCGACTATCTCCCGGCCGGGCAGCGTTTTCGTCGTCGGCGAGGATACGGCGCGGCGTAACCGCGAGTTTATGGCCTCGTTCGTCCGGTGCGAATCCGCCGGCGCGGCGCGGCGGGATCCGGCATAAAGCAAGGACCGCGCGCGATGGATCTCTTCGTTTTTCTCGTTTATCCCCTGCTTTCTCGGCAGACGAGAAACTGCGGGAACCGGCGGACGGGAGCATCCGTTCAGCGGGCGTCGCATGAGACGAAAGGGAAAGGGATCGCGAAGCCTCGGCTCCCTGCAAACGAAATCTCACGCGGAAATCAACGATATCGCCGATAACCGACGATGCCGGATGAATCTCCACAAGCCGGGCTGTTTTGCCGGTAACAGGAAGCGCTTGACAGCGAGACAAAAGCGGAGACATACCAGCTCTTTTCCCGGGTCTCAATCTGAATTGGTCGCGCTTGAACGCGCGAAACGACAATGGCCTGAGGGCTGTCCCTTTTTCTCGCGACTACCGCAGCATATTTTTCACTTAAGTGTCACGATCGATAGTCAATCATTAGAGCCTCGTAAAGAATGCAAAGACCGTTCCACGAGAAGATGCAGCCGTCACGTAAATGCGTTCTTTCGTACTTCCGATTACGGTCCAGAGACGTAAGAAATGAATGGAGCGTAAAAAGTATTACTTTAAATTGCATGTAAAGTCCAACTAGAAAATAGTGTAAATCAAATCGAGTTCCGCGATAAAATCCACTGCATTCGACAGAGCGTAAAAGGATTACATGGACTCGAATTTTTAGATGCAGGGCATCGTAAGGAGTGGGTTTATCATTGCAATATTATATTTGCTTTTGGAAATATCACGGGGTTTATTCTGTGATTAAATTTCATCCTCTGCATTCAGTATTATAATGCAACAGAAAGTTTTCTTTCAAACATCTCAAAAATTTTTTTGAAGATCCCTGTCATGTTGCTTTAAATCATGTCGATACAATGGCGAGGGTCCCTACTATCGAAACGAGCGTCACGCCCGGTAATTCCGTCCACAAAAGTGAGAACCGCAAATTTTCCCGTGGATCGACGGCGCCGCGACGGGCTTTCGCAGTCGTAAAATTCCCCGCGTCGTGTGCGAGCGTGCAAGCGGTTACCGATTCGCCGTGGTTTGCAGATCGCGTGGACGGGACCCGCGACCGCAACTTCGACGGGTCTTTCACGGCGAAAAGAGCCGGGATCAACGACATCCTCTCGCGCTCGCAGCTGCATGACGCAAACTTCACCGTCAGCCGTCCTCGAACGATATCGATTCTTCGTATAGTCAAATTTTAACCGTAAAATTACGTAAAATAAATTTTAACCGTAAAATAAATTCTATTTATTTAAAACGAGATTCTATTAAACAATATAAATAAATTATTAAAGGCTCTGAAGAAATTAAGTCATATAAAAGCCAACACAGGGTGGTCATGTGTATAAAAAGTTCATTAAAATCAAAGAAATAAAATGACGTAAACGTTTCAACCTCAATTCAAGGTCCTCTTCAGTACATAGCGCGATATGTGTATATAATTACATAATCCAACGTTAGGAAACATCGTGATGGATTGAAGACCCTTGGTCAATATAATATAAATTCATCGCAGTCTGTGGGTAGTCCCGTCGTGGTTAATATTGCCGAGTAAAACATTCCGTAAAGTGCTTATCGCAGAAACAACGAAAACTGTAATAATTATAATTTTACAATAGTTATCTGTATCTAATTACATGGTCGATGAAATACAATATATATATTCTGTCACTTACGAGTGTCAAGACGTGATGTTGGTTATAGGAATGGAACTTAATGAATGTGAAAAGCGTTTGAAATAAGCTAACAATATGATCATGTTTATTTCTATTTAGTCTAAATAAGAGGTGGAAGCATCAAAAGTCAGTAAATAATTCTATATATAAAGGGTCAAGAAGTTCGGTGTCACTCTGTAAACGCGTTGTTTTTGTTTATAAATATAAATCATTTCAGAAATGAGTCTTTTATTTAAAATATTTTCTTGATTCAATATTAAAACGTTATTCCAATCAAATTCATAGGAAAAGTTAATTCTATGTTATAACTGAATACTGTGTGGTGTTCCTATTTATATGGAGTTTGTGTTCGTTAATTCTAGTTTTAATAAACTTTTTATACACATGACCACCCTGTGTTGGCTCTTATAAGCATGACTCGTTATATGAGATTCTATTAGTTCCTAAATTTATTGCCCAAACTTGGCTTACCGCGGATCCTATAATCATATAATGGATCTGATAAAAACAATCCCCGATGATTCATGTTTCTTCTTTGCCTCGTCCGTTCTGAAGCTAACTTCGTTTGCTGTTAATAACTAGAAATCGTCATTGCCAACGCACAATGTGCATTACAACATTACTCATAAGTGCGAACTTCGTAAAAGTTTGAGAGTCCTTCGCTCAGGCGTGAGTCACTCGTTTGTACCACCTACATCGCGCGTCGTCGAAGATAACACTGGTCTCGGCGACTCTTTCGCGAGGCGTACGCTGTTCATCCTTGATTTGAAGCCCAAAGATGAAAGCCACGCATTACACGCGATGATCTCTCGACAAGATAAGAGATGCATCCCATTCTTTAGAGCGTCATACATCCCTCATGATGTATGCGTTTCGCCGGTGGGTGTCCAAGAGTGCTCTCCACGGTAATACGCCCTGCCAACGGAAGACAGTCAGAACTCGAGGCTATCGTGGAAGATTGCAGTCTTTATTAGCCGCGGAATAACCGACATTTTGCGAGTTTCCTTTTTTCGACCGACCGACCGGCCGGACAAAGCAGATAGAAGTCCCGCGGCAATCCTACGGCTTCCAAGCAACAGCGTAGAATCCCACAAAAATGCACAAATAACTCTACTTGTCTTTGTTATTCTCAAGTCGCTCTTTCCCGTACTAACTTTAGATTTCCATTATTTATTGTGCACATGATAAAAAAACGGATAATTTATGCGCCCGAGAATTCTTTATAGCGATTATCTAAATGAACATGTGTCCAGTTCGTTGGAATTCTATTTGATATTAATTCACGTCACAAAAGCTCAAGCGGTCGGAGATAATAATAGAGAATGAATTCCGCCAGAAATGGCATCCTAATTTAATTACCCAAACGCGCATTTACGAGTGGAAAACGTACGAATATTTCGCGTATTATGTGGAATGTTAAATGAAACTAACGTTGCTAAACCGCGAGTAAGCGTGTTTCGTTGTGCTCTAATGGGATACTTTAATACGATAAACTAGAAATTCATATGCACTTACAATCTCAATCGTGTTACTGTTTTAATCAGTTTTGCAATAAAACCATTTTCAAGTCGAACGTACGGGAGGCAAATCAATACTCGTATCTCCACGGCGAAAGCAGCTCGAGATATATTGTCTAAACAACAATGTGATTGCTATCGACATTCGATATACCAAACGCAATCATACTGGGTCAATAGAATATCAACGTATGTCGACTAAATTATTCCTTTCGGGATATGTACGACGTGTGTATCACACGCGGGATTGTATTCCGATACATTCAATTTTAAATTCTCCGAACACGTCGACGTTTTTAAAATTGTGACAGAGCGCGAGATAAAAGTGCGAGGATTGTTTGCGCTGCTGTGATAACCGGGCGGTTATCCATTTGCGGCGCGAATATATCACGGCGAAGTCTCCCACGCGAGACCATCGAAGCGAACACGAGCGCATCGCTCCGAGTCCGACGAGTCGCCGGCATAACGACGACGGGCTCTCGATATCGATAAAATGATAATTCCGCCGTTCGTCGACCGGAAGGCAGCGCCGGTTGGCGAGGCACCGTGAGAGAAAGAGCTCACGACTTCGCCACGGCTCTTTTCGAGAGGGTAACACTTGAGGAACGGTACATAGCCGAAGGGTAACGCTCGCTCTCTCACTCGTGGCCGCCGCCGCCGCCGCCGCTACGAAAAAGAGAAACCGGCAGGGAATAAGGATCGGCCGCAGAAACTGAATCTGCCTACTGTTCTCTTATTGGATCCTGCTCCGACCGCGAACCGCATCGGCACCGCAAACGCTCGCAAAAAAGGACTTGCGCGCCCGCGGACGCGCAGACCCGGCGAGTCGCCATTAAGTCCTCGGCGAGAAACTTCATTATGCAAACGCGCAGTTTCTATATCCTCCAACTCTGTTCTCTCCACTTATCCGAAGAAGGGATTAACTGATATCGTATAACGACGCGTCGGCAAAGAATCGTACTGTTGAAAAGAAATTGTTTCACTCTAACTTTCCTAATCTACGCTTTTTACCGGCGCGAGAGATAAGTAAAGGTGGACGTTTGATATTTCTGCCACAAAATTGAACGTGCTAAATTACGACCATCTTTTTGATGTAACTAAAATTTTTAAAAAGATAATACTTTGAGATGCTAATACGTTATAAATTTAATATTGAGGAAGATGTGTCCGAATTAGAATTATAGTCCTGATTTTTCTTTATTTTTCACGATTAGAGTCTTGAGAAATTGTTTATACACGGAAAGAATGGTTTTGCTGAAATATTTAAAAATTTGGCCAGATACAGATCTGAAAATAATTTTGTTGGGTCATCAAAATAATTATGTAGAACGCCGAAAATAATTACTAGAATATCAAAACTTTTTGCAGCATTATTATCAAGTTTGAGTATCCTACAATAGTTACTAGCAAAATTATTTTCTGACTTGTATCTGACCTAATTTTTATAGCGAATTCGGTTGGACGTACTAGTGCGCGCTCGTGCACATTAAAATCGTTGTACACAAATCGACGTAGAGATATATGCTTAAAATAAACACGTAAATGGATTAAACCGCGAAATTCTCAATACACTTTATTGTGCACTTTGGTAAAATATGTATTTTTATTTATCATTCGAGATATTTGCATTTCACTTTTACACTCACAATCAAATTAGATCAGTGTACAACAGCTTTAATATGCATCAGTGCGCACTGGTGCATCCAACCGAATTCGTTATTAAATAGTCAAATAATATATAAATAGTTGACTCTCGATAAGGTCAAATAACAAAGTATAAACGGCAATTAAGAGTCAAGCGCTGGCGACAGTGCGCAATAGATAAAATATAACGTTCTTTAATAAAAAATCATGATATAACAATAAGAACGATGTTCTTTAATAAAAAATCGTTATTAAATATTTCAACAACACTTTCTGCGTAACATTGTAATTCGATCATCTTCGAAGTGCACGTACCGAATAAATACGTATATGCAGAATTAATATACGTGACTGTAGATTTACCGTACATTGCAAATTCTAGGAAGAAAGAGTCCTGCGTTATCCTTTCGCATCGTATTCAGTCACAACGAAATCGTGCGACTGACCTCTCACAAATTACTTCGTGCAGCCGGAAGGCGCGTTTTAGATTATGGTAATGCGGCTCTCTCAATTTCGAATCGGGCAACTGTTAAATCACCGCGAGGAAACGAAATTCTAATTTATAGTCATTAGATAATAATAAATGAGTTTAGAGCGAGCGGGGTTCGTTTCCACGGGAATAAAGAACCCTTGGGAGAAAGTGCAAACAACGTCGTCCTAAACCGTGAGAAATGTTCAGTTAAAACTTAGCTCGGAGAAATTTATCTTACTTCCGTGACTTTGGGCATATTATTCCAGTAAATACTTTACGTTTAATAGAATCCACCGAAGTGTGCAGAATAAACGCCAAAGCGTACCGGATCGCATAAGCCGGCACTTTCCTACCTCTCGAATTTTTAATCATTGTGCCTTTTCAGCATTAAAAAAAATTTCCGTATCTACGGATTATATCTACGGATTAGCGTTAAAAAATATCGTCCGCTTAGTTTATTTGCGCACATAAACGGCGTGTAAAGGAACAGATCGGGTATCCTACGGTATTTACGCGTAGACGCCCAATGCTGGATCCCGTTAGGCCGTCGTATGCGTTCATCCGCGACTGAAAAAAATCCGCGTGATTACACGTGCGCGCGTCGCGCATAATGAAGGAGCGGGCATCGCATCGTCTCCGAGACGCGACGCGACGCGACGCGGACGCGACAGGACGCGGCGCGAACGGCCGTTACATCATTTATCTCGCGGAAATCGTAGGACTCGCGTCGAAATAGCCAACACACACACTCGTGCCATGCGTACGCCGTGTTAACGCGTGTGCGGCGTGTCGCGTATCTCGTGCCGGCGATCCGCGTGTGCGGGACACGTAGGTGCGAGTCGCGTGCGTAAGACGTGCGTGCGGGATCATGAATATCGTATCGGCAGCTTCAAGAGGAAGTCGACGGAGAAATTGTATTACCGTGGGGTATTATCGGGCACGAGAGATGCATTTATTTAAGCCTTTCGTGTCTGACTTTTTTCTGGGAATAATTAGCATCTAATTCACGTCTTACTAAAGGGACGCTGATTATGAATTTGTAGTCAAAATTTTAAATTTCAAATGGCGGATTCAATTTGGCGGACCAAAATGTAAAATTTTCTTGAATTTTATTTACATCAATCACATTAGATCTGACATCCTGAATTTTAAAATTTTGACTTTAGATTCGTCATCAGCGACTTTAGAAACCTATATACCTATACCAACTTGTGAATACAACAAAATTTAGGATTTTGGTCTGCCACATTGAAATTAAGTAGCGATTTTTTTTCATATAGCCCTTACGTTGACCTTCAAAATGAGCCCAGAAAGAACTCGTTATCTTAATTTTTGTGGAAGATATATGGATTTTTCACTTTTACTCTATTTTACGAGGTATGCAGATCAAGGGGTGAAACACACAAGGGTGTTGATTTTTTTGTGAAAAGTTCTATCCTTCATTTTTAAAATGAGCCCAGAAAGAAGTCGCTATCTTTATTTTTGTGGAAGATATAAATTTTTGAAGGAACGGGACATATATATCCCACCAGGCACGAAAGGGTTAAAACGGCACGCTATAGCGAGGAGAGTTTGGACATCGTCGAGACCGCCGTGGGATGGGATAAAAAGTCACGCTTTGACGTATGGTTATTGCAGTAAGAAATTTTACTCGCGCTTCCTTGTCATCATCGCAAGCACGCTGATTGAATAGCAGTTTACATCAAAGGTGTCAAATGCATAATTATACAGAGTGTTTTAAATATAATAGCCTCTCTCCAAAAACTAAAGAAGACAAACTAATGATAGCTAAAAAATAATAGTTAATAAAATATTTAAACTTTAAACGAGACTTGGAATTTCTTTAAAGATACAGATCGCAATTGTCCAGATTGCGCCAAGAATGCGCATATCTTCTGAGATTAACTGTAGGACCCCGCGCGATGTTATCCTCAAGAGTTAGTTAGCGGTGTTTTTGCACCTTTGAAACGTCCAGTACGTGAACGTGAATATATTACATTCCGCCCGTCCTCGCGAACGCGTCGCCTGATAATGAATCTCGGTGGAGAAAAGCCGCTGCCTTTATGACGTTCTAGTCGATTAAGCGCGATGTAATCGCAACTGCCCGCCGGCAGACGCGCGTTTCCTGCGTCTCTCTCTCGCGTCGGATTGGCGACGGCGACGTAATCCAATTTGATGGTGACGGCATCTTCGCGCGATCCCGTCTGCCCGGAGTCGTCCTTTTCTACTGCGCGTTGTGTCATCACCGATATTACTACTCGAGCTATCGATATTTCTGCCTTTGAATATTTATCTTTGTGACATGAAAGATATAGCATGGAAACTCAATTGGATATAGCATTATTATTGCATCTTCATCAATATAAAATTTTTCTTTTATAAAAAGACTTAAATTTTTGGAGAAATTCTAACGCGACGTTGATTTGCTGTTCGACAACGAAGATATTGGAAAAACCCTGTTAGATTTAAACATCCCCCGTCGTCAATTAGATATAGAATTATTATTGAATCTTCATCAATATAAAATTTTTCTTTTTATAAAACTCGAATTTTTGTGGAAATTCTAACGCAACATTAGTTCGCTGTTTGATAACGAAGATATTGGAAAAACCATGTTAGATTTAAGCGTCCCTCGTCGTCAATTAGATATAGGATTATTATTGAATCTTCATCAATATAAAATTTTTATTTTTATAAAAACACTCGAATTTTTGTGAAAATTATAACGGAACGTTAGTTTGCTGTTTGACAATAAATATATCGGAAAAATCCTGTTAGATTTAAACGTCCCCTGTCGTCAATTAGGATTAATATTGAATCTTCATCAATATAAAAATTTTTTTTATAAAAAAACTCGAATTTTTGTGGAAATTCTAACGCAACGTTAGTTTGCTGTTCGACAATGAATATATCGGAAAAATCCTGTTAGATTTAAACGTCCCCCGTCATCAATTAGGATTATTATTGAATCTTCATCAATATAAAAATTTTTTTTTATAAAAAAAACTCGAATTTTTGTGGAAATTCTAACGCAACGTTAGTTTACTGTTCGACAATGAATATATCGGAAAAATCCTGTTAGATTTAAACGTGCTCCGTCGTCAATTACATATAGCAGGGGTTCTCAAACTTTATTTTTCGCGTACCACTCAAATATCTACACAAACAGTCACGTACCATCAATTAAAATTAAGATGAATACTGCAGTGTAGCATGCGTATGTTACACTAGCAAGCAATGTTAGAACATGTGATCCCCGTACCGCGATTATTACACCCCCCTCGTGAAATGCTCGGTCTACGTTTGTCTATGTATACTTCGCGTACTACCTGGAAGGCTTCCGCGTACCATCAGTGGTACGCGTACCATAGCTTGAGATATGGGATTATTATTGAATCTTCATCAACATATATAAAATTTGTATTTTTATAAAAAGACTCGAATTTTTTAGGAAATTCTAACGCAATGTTAGTTTACTGTTCGACAACGAAGATATCGGAAAAACTCTGTTAAATTTAAGCATCCTTCGTCGTCGCTCACGTACGGATCGTTAATAGCGCGTAGCGTAGCTATAATAAACACGTGGATGTTAATGAGATACGGTCGTAATTTATAGGGCGCTGTATAAGTCGCGACGGTATGCGAAAACGATGCTAGGCGTGGCAACCGGAGGCGCGGGTTCGGAACGGGTATCCTGAGCGCAGAATGATAAGGCTCTCCGCGAATAGTCCGGATTCGCGCCTGTACTCGTCGCGTTATGGCCACCGGGATGGCACTCGCTTGAAACGGAACGAAAGCGACGTCTCGATGATGCTGCCGTCCACGAGGTAGTTTCAGTTAAAGTGGCACTATCGCCCGTTTTACGTAACGATACGCGCGTTCCGACTCGAATGAATACTCGGGACTTCTATGATGCGAAAGAGAGCTGATAACGTTTCTGCCGTTTGAATTCTTAAATATTTACAGTGTGCTATGTGGAAGTGGTCATCTTACTCGTGAACCAAAAATGAATAAAATCGTTTATCGAAGAAAATGGAGCGATAACGCGCGAAATAGTTCCAGAAATATGACACGACTTTTATAAACAATTATTCTCTTGGCACAGTTTCACGAACTAAATAAAAAATACCGATGAAAGTGATACGTATGTGCCTACAAAAGCACGGTGCATAAAGGGGTACATCAAAGATAACGATTCACAATACCGTCCGAATCATAACGGGCATAATGCGTCGAGGGAAAGATCGCGAAGATTATTATGTGAAGCACCCGTTCTCCAGGTCGCGCAGCCATTCTGTCATTCCGAACAACAACTAAATGAACAAGATTTATCATTTGTTAATGTCAGGTTGATAGTCGAGAAATGCCGTTTGTTAACTGGGTCGTGCGACAGGGGCGCGTTACTCCAAATTGACTAGCTAAATGTATCACGCGCAAATCGGACGGTGATAGACGTGATAAATCACACGGAAGTGATGCACGCGGAAGTGCAACGCTGGTATTGTCAGTCAGACACGCTTCGACCTTCAGATACATATGTGCAACCACGATCGCGTAACTAGTTCATTCCGAATCGATATCTGCCGGCGGCGAAAAACAACATCGGAGAGTGCTCTCATTGAGAGAATGGGAAAAGGCCACGCAAATGGTGAAATTATTACGCAAAACATGTAGTAGCCTTTGAATATCAAAAGTAATCATGACCTATCTTTAAACGTGGCCGATGAATTACAGAAATTAGCCTCAGGAAAAGAATTCATTTTTATACTCGCGAGTACAATTATAAAGCGGATAATTAGAGAATATCGAAATTAAAGTCTATGTATTGTTTTCTTCTGGTACTATCTGTAATCTTATTTTTAAACTGTGATATTAAAGTTACTCCCGCAAGGGCTAAAAAATATCAAAAAGTCATTATTCTCGGGGGAGAAGCACTGTGCAATTTTTTCCAACGTCATTATGGATGATTTACGACTGTGCTTATCGAAATGTCATATCGAAATCGTTTTGCCACCCTTAAGAAAAAGAAGACGACGCGCCGATGTAAACACGACCGAACGAGAAAAAGATCTCGCGTGGATGGAGATGAGAGAACAAGATGTACCGCAAGTTCTTCGAGAATGATAGCCCGTCAAGGCTGCTGCTTGACAGTCTGACCTCATGCCACGAGGCCACGGCGGTTTATTTACCACCTGGAAGTGTTTAGAAGGGGTTTCTCACATAGACATCCGCGTTTCTCCTAATGGTCTATTATTGGACGGTCTATTGAAGGGAATGCCTTAGTGAGGACCGCCACGCCTGTCGCGCGAAAATTATGGGATAGTATAACAATGGTACATAAAACACACGGCAACAAATTAACCCGGGTCATCGTAACTTTGACTTGCGTTTTAATATTTTCAATGTGCGTAATTAAAATGTAAAAGATCCTTTAAACGCAGCGACGAACACAGCACAAAGTATTTTAAGATAAAAAAATGTCTAATTATAATATTTTATTCTGATTTTCACATTTATTTCTTAAAGAAGATATAATATGTATTACGATAGCAAAAATATAAAATTGTTATATAATTTTTCAAATGAACAAATTAATCTGGGCCATTGTAACTTAATTTTGACTTTAATTTTTTATCTTTTACAGACACAGATTATACGGTGTAATTAAGATGTAAAAAAGCCTTTAAGCGCAGTAAACTGAACCAGAAGCACACATTGCGTGATTCTGGTTCAGTTTGAGATCACAATTAATTTTCATCTCCGCAACACAGAATATTTTAAAATAAAAAAATGTCTAATTATGACACCATAATTATTTTTCAGATTTTCACATTCATTTATTATTATTAAAGAAAACATAGTACATGCTATATGATAACAAAAATATAAGAATGATATATAATTTTTCAAATAAACTAATTAAACGTTGACTTTATATCACTTTACTCTCACTTCGATTTCAATCTTCCATACGAGTCGTACACGAAAGATTCAAAGTAGATTAGACACAGAGAAAACCTTTTAAAGAGACCGCCATACGGAATCGATACTGAGCGACGACGCACGGCGCTGGTGAGTTTCGTGTCACGCCGATTATGCAATCACTAGCACATGCTGCGTGATACTTTATCTTAGTCTCTATTTTCCTCCGATCGCGGAAGAAAATAATTATATCGTTGTATCCGCGCCAGAACGCGCGCGCGCTGAATCGAGTGCCGGTATTTGTGACGCTTTGTACTAAGTAAAGTACAGCTTGGAGTCCTCAAGCAAGCAGCATCGACTGGCCCAATGACTGCAGCCATCTGTTCGCCAGCACGAAAGCCTCGCGCACGCGTGAAAGAGTGAGCAGTGGTATAGACACGTCAGATTTTAAGCGTACTAGAATCTTGGAAATCTTAGCAAAACATTTCTAATTTTTGCCCACACAAATATTCATTAGCGATACTCGTGTGCAGAATTATTAATATTGAAGAAGATACGATACTAATTACGAACTTATTACTTCCTATTACTTCTTCTTTGATTGATATCTACAGCGGAAGTATTAATTAAATGCCACGGACGCGCATAGAGTCGATTTAAATTAACAACACGATTCTTTAAATGCTATTGTAACAATAAGGAAGAATTAGATCAGAAGGTTATCGCATCGTCGTAATTCGCAATGCGAATCAGAGCGAGATTCAATCTGTACGATTGTCTATTATCGGCCGTATCCACTTTCCATCGCCGCTTACGAAAATAGGTGCGCGGAGATGTCGAGTGAATTTTGCGTTTGCTGAGCAACATTCCATGATGCGATCAATATTTCTTCTAAGAACAATTGTTAGTAAAAATTTAGTGACAAAACCAAATGCTTCCAAATGACAAATGCGAAATCGCGTTGGATGGATAACGGCGCGTCGCGCACCAACTGGTAATTCAAACTTCGCACAATTACGACATCCATCGCTCAAAGTATTCCTGGAACTTCGCGGACTGCCTCGATGAAGCAATCAGAACCGCATAGCGGCGAATTCACGCACGCTGATGTGCAAAAGTTGACGCGCGCGCGCCATCAATTACGTTGTTACTCATTCCGCTCTGACGCGAACACGCGTAAAAGACAGAAACGCTAACGTTACACCACGGGATGCAATCGTTTCCACCGTGCGATCGTACTGAACCTCGTTAACCTTGACATTTTGAGCGACTCTCTTGCCGCGCGTTTATTTTAGAAAGGCAGAACGACACGTACCGTGACGAATTCCTACCCTGCGGGTCGATAAGCGATACTATTGAGTACGATGCGATTACTTCTATCATCATCTATTTATATGCGGATTCTGCTAGAAGTATCACCGCTTTTTTCAATTGCATATCCTCACGTTGACGTGATTACTTGTTTTCTTTCGATGAAAAAGTTTATTCATTCTTCCTCACAACTTCTTAGTCTTTCGCGTTAAATTTTCCGACACTTCTATTAATGTAAAATTAGCTAAAGAGAATAAGATTTTTCAGTTTTTTATTGAATTTTTATAAACCTTAATTAACTGAAATCTCCTCACTTTCAATAACTTGAAAATCATTCAAAGCTCTATAATGGAAAAATATCTCGCAAAATTCTTTTGCTTTCTGATCTAATTTTTAATTATTGTCACAGCCCTCGCGTAATATCAATGTTTTTGACGAAAATATTTTACTGAGTTCTTTTCTATGACATTAATTATCTTAAAGGAGTATTAAAAAAGGGAGTATTTGATAACTAAACATCTTATTAAGTTCCATAATTATGCTAGATTATTATGATAGACATGTGCTTCCATATATTAATCCGCTTTGCTTTTATTTTTCTATGGTCTTTAATTTTAAAAAATACTCGTTTTAACAAAGTTAATAAAAAAACGAATTTTTGCTTTGTTTATAAAATTTGTTTAAAATTTAAGATCAACGGAGATCGCGCAGATTTGATCACGGAATTGATCAGTGAAATGCAATCACGGATAATCGTCAATCCGCGCATCGAACGAAGAGCACTGTTCACCACGAGATATGCTAACCTCTGGACGAAGATATTCCAGAAGAAGAAGAAACCGTTGGCGTCAGAGGTTAGTGTGCCTCTCGATTTCTCATGAATTAATCCGGCCGCTCCCCTAATTGTCTCACGCGTTGTTTTTTATCGGTTCGAAAGAGATCTTTTCTCAGGGGACCGCGCGCACTTTCCCCGGACATTTTCTTACGTAACAATACACACTCGTGTTACATTTCGCGTGTTTCCATTCCCGCGGCACTACGCGATCGCACGACCGTGATAAACCCGCGAATCTTCCGAGTCGAACAGAACCCCAGGAATCCATCCGTTTCGAACATATTGTGTATTCCATCGAGTGATTGCGCAAATTGCAAATTACTTTCCGAGCGTTCTGATCGTCTTGGATCAGACTTGCGGTGTAAGATTTATCCGGAGAAACAGCAACTCGATTTATATTTTTATTTCTCTAAATGTAGAAAAAATTGCTAATTCTCGTGGTTTCGAGTTAGTGTTCGCCCGTCGTCGGTAAAATTGACTTGCAATTCATTTAGATTTAGACCAAAATGAACTCTTTTCGCTCATTGTTATTTATACTTATTTGAAAGTTGTTTTAATCTGCGCTGCAATAGAAATTATTTTATACGTTAATCATCGTTTCGTGATCGGACTCCGAATCTTCACAGGATGTCCATTGCAACTCTTTCTTTCTTTCTTTTAAACATCGGATAATTCTAAAATCTTACTTTACTGTGGTGCAAAGTTACTCCTGCCGGTGCAATTTAATCCCGTCCTGCGGTAACGTGAACCGGCAAATATACAAGTAATATGATCGCGTGTTGAGAAACGACATTATAGCGACTGGCTGGCTGTTTGCGAGTGGCATGCTCAGATTCTTAAAATCCCCCCCGTTCAATGCTTTCATTGCGACGGGTTAATTTCTTGTATACACACGGAAAGCCGGAAGGGCCCAGCCGCTTGACGGCGGTGTTAACAAGTCGACGCGTCGAGGAAGAGACGTTGTAACGGAATGTAACGGTTGCGACTTTGTCCCGCGTGCTCGCGATGATCCCCGGGGATATTTCCTCGATCAGTCAGCGCGTACAAAGTGGCCCGACGTGATTGCGGTATCTACCATGCAGGTCCTAACGAGCTACCTATTGCAAACCGGTGAGCCCCCCTGGACCTCGTACTTCGTCCGATATGCTGACGTGGTGAACGATCAGCGGGGAATGTCACACTTCAATTGGCCGGCGGGCGGCAGCAATTATCACGTACTTAGGACCGGCTGCTTCCCGTACATCAAGTATCACTGCAGCAAGCGGCCGTTGCAGGATCTCAGTGGCGAAGACAGATTCTTCAAGGCGATCAAGATATTGAACCTTGGTAGGTTGCGACGGGTAGTCGGCCGCTCGTGAAGAAAAGGAGTCCGCGTTCAAAAACGCGGCCTTGTTCATTTACGCCGGTCGGATACGATAAACCGGCGAGCTCGTAAATCCTATAATTACCGCGAACGCAAGATGTCACGAGATCCTCGATATTAATTTTAACGAGATTCCTTAAACGCTTTAGTAATAGCCTTTAGAATCTAGAGGCTATTACTTTAAATAAAACGCAGAGGCGTAATTTTTGACTCGATTAAAAATGAAGGAAAAAATCAAACGGGCTCAGTAACAACTGAGTCGCAACCATCAACGTAGAACTACGTCTATTGTCACTCTTTTCTCGCACTACTATAACGCAATACTTCGATTTCGATGAACACAGATCTCGAATTCGACGAATTAGAACACCTAGACACCAAAAAACTACGGTGCGCATTCTCTGTAACACGTCATCGGCGTCCTGGGACACGTGACATCGAAGAGTATTAAATAATATCTCATTAGATAGCTTATATAGTCCCATTTATAATAAAATTTGTTTCAATCCTCCATCCCTTAACCCTTCGATACAGTAGCGTTAGAAAGAAAGAAAGGATTGTGATAATAAGAGAAACGACG
>NJRQ01000012.1:14680-46782 GCA_003063805.1 Aphaenogaster ashmeadi | reverse complement strand
ACGTAGACATCGATTTCGAAGTATTAATATCTCTAGAGACCAAAAACTACGGAGTGAACTATCTGGACCTCGTTATCGACGACCTGGGAAACGTAGACATCGAATTTGAAGTATTAATACCTCTAGACACCAAATTCTAAACAAATTCAATACCAACGATCCTTTAATCGCTTTGCCGACGATCTATTCATTAATTATCAACCTTAAACCGGCGTGCGACGAAAAAAACACAAGAAATTTAGCTTTACTTTCTAACGCTACTGTATCGAAGGGTTAAGGGATGGAGGGTTGAAACAAATTTTATTATAAATGGGACTATATAAGTAATCTAATGAGATATTATTTATTACTCTACGATTATTAGTTCCGAAGATATAAGTGTTCAAAGTGTAACATGTTTTCGTTGCATCCGTGCGCGCAAAAATAACCCCCTTCCCCGGAGAAAGACGTAGTTCTACGTCTTCGCAAAGTTAAAAATCTCTTATATATATAAAAAAAAGAAATGATTGAATATAATCTCTTATATATAATCTCTCCCTAAAATCTCTTCGAGACTTGAGATCAAAGTGTTTAATACAACAAATTATTACAACGTTACAAATGTCCTTAAAAACATGCCGGTTCCAAATTCACCAAGAAATTCTTTAGTCTCCGCCGAGACTAAGATTGGGAGTTCTAAGACACCCTGTAAATTCACAGCTACCGCCGCCTGATTAATTGAATTCAATCCGTATCTAAAATAACGATCGCAACAAGGCGTCGCGACAGAAACCGCGCGTATCACCAGGCGGTCTTATTTGGTTTAATTTCCGACGTCCGAGAAGGAACGTGGGACGACGACCACGACGACGTCGTCCTTTCACGGCCAATGTCTGGTCTCATTGAGTGCTCTACCGATCTGGAATTAGCCATGGCGAACGGGTTCAGCAATGCGACGACTCGATAATCCCTCTTCTAACTTTTTGCCTCCTTACGCTTGTTCGATGTACCAGGTATTCCCACCCTGATGTACGGACTGGCCGCGACGCAGCTTATCCGACACCGCGAGATCGTGAAGACGCCTCGGGGTGACGTGACGATCTACTTCTTGCTACCGGAGGACAAAGGCTCGTCGTACTGAGGCTTTGCACCCTGCAACGCTAATCTGCGTCGGGTCTCGCGTCACGGGCTTCCTCGGAGATGACATTAACGGCAACGAAATACAGAGACATACCGAATGATTGTTGCTCCTTTTTTCAACGACCCCTCCTCGTTACTCGTTACTCCGGCGAGTTCTCGAATGTGGAACGAAAAGGGAATCGTCCGACGCAAGAAATTCCCAGCCGCTATAAACATTATGTTTATCCACGACGTGATAAACAGAATGTGACCATTAATTTTGTTAACTGAGAAGATGGAGAAGTTGGAAATAACGATTCGAAACAGTATCGTCTTTCCGTGCGAAAGAGTACGGCAGGAATTTACTCGATACGACACACTCAGGGAGTAAGATGTTAATAAACAGTTAAACCTTGAAGCAGACACTTCTTTCCCTTTGCTTTCATGGCAGTCACAATGGAATATTTTTGGAAGGTTTTAAAATATCGCAAGTCTCGGCTATATACAAATTAAAATTGAATTTGTAGTGAAACTGAAAGTTCGCTTCATTATAAAATTATAAAAATTGGTTGAGAGTTATCTGTAACTGGATACACTGTTAAATTTGCAGGCAGTGTTAAATTGAACTAAATTTGTGTCATTTATAACCATTCCTATAGGTCGCCACTGCTCCTATCCAATATGTCGTCAATTTAACTATAGAACAATTATATGTGGTTGGTTTTTTATCGATATATTTTGTGTTAAAGTAATGAATTTTGACCCATGTAAAAGTTAAAAGTAACCAAATAATTTAACCCAAGAAATTGATTTAAATTTGATCCTTTAATATCTAACGCAGTGTAACACATGCTAGTCATAGCTCCTCATCCATCAGTCATCAATTAAAATCGCGAAGGCTTTCATCAGCGACGGTGCCAGTCACGTATATGAGTCCGCAGGCGATCGCGATAGTCTCGTGTCAGGCTTTGGGGGATCTAAACGCGAGCTCTTTAGAAGCTTCGACGACGCGCCGATAACGCGAGGTCTCGTTAATGAGGACGGCCGCCGGCGATCCATGCGTGGAACAAGGTGCGAACGCGCATAGTTAAAGCGGTTTTCTAATCGACTACTACCGTGTTCCTCCCGCGGTCCGATGATGCATTAACGTCGACTCGGCCAAGCGGTTCTCCACCCCGGACCTGTTACCGCGGAGGACATGCACATGTCGACGACGAAAGCCCTCTCGTTGCCGGCCCGTTGGCGTTTAAACTCGGGATTTACGAGCGTACATGTCCAATGCAACGTATAATAGTTCGCATTAATTACGATCGATGCGATTCACGAGTGCGTTACGGTCGGCGAGCGCACAGGTATGAATCCTAGCTTGAATCGATAGACACCGAGTTGCTTTAGAATCATTTGTGAAAGATGCATTTCAACAGTCATACAGATGCGATAAGTCGTAGACTGTTCACAAGTTTTAGCAACGTACGATATGCAAAATAACTTGTCCTAAACTTGATAAAGTATCCTATAAGGTATATCTATGATTCACACTTTTTAGACTTACAATTATTTTCTTATAAATAAATATATTTCTTTTATAAATCCTCTGAATTTCTGTAATTAGAAATCTATAATTAGAACTCTAATTACATATACACATCTCTTTTCTAATCTAACACCTTACATTTATTTTTTGTTTCATAAATATTAGAGAGAGAGAGAGAGAGAGATTTCATTAAAAGAAAACTTTCTATCGTATTCATAAATTTTATCGTTTTTGTTTTATCTATTATTATACAATTTTACACTTAATTAATTTTGTTTTAATTTTTTCAAGCTTAGAATTAAAATTAAATTACGTTTATGCTGCAAATAACACGAGGCCGATGATTATGCACAATAGCTGCAACTATATAACGATTTGCCAGCTATTAATACTTTGACTACCGTTCGAACATTAATAATAAGTTATCGCGGCTGTTTCTGCAACCGTATCGAATCTGGAAACGAACGCGGTGAAAGTAGATGCAGAAAACCAGCAGTGACCTGCGATTTTTTTTCGCTAGCAGACCAGATTAAAAACGTTATCAACAGGTGCAGTGATATTTGAATTTCATACAACCGGCGACAGGTAAAAATTCGTTAGCGAACCGTGAAGTTACGCAATGACATTTCGAGTCTTTCTCCAAGACATTTGCAATTACGCTGGAAAGTTTCCGCCGTTTCGAATGCAAACGACGCTACCATCGGTGACACGCGCACAACGCACGCACTTCTCCGAGCCATTTATCATTCGGTGATTACGTCGATAAACAAATGAAATAAATAAAAGCCGGATTAAAAATGAGTATTAATTAGCTGCTGGCTTTCACATCGGCGTTTTAACGGACTTTCACCGATCCGTACCCCTGCGTTATCCCGTCGTGGACGACGTCTTTGAGCTTCCTGTTGCCTTTTCGGGACACGCAACAATATTCTCGTCCTCCATTAACGAGGCGTAATCCGAGCAGTATCGCGAGAGAACGACAAACGTAGCGATCGAGTATATCGTATTATTTTCCTTCGAGGCATAAAGGCGGCTTTATCGTGAAAGCAATTAAGAAACGTGAAATATGGAACTGTTTCGAGATATGAAATACCTATGTGCTCGCATGTGCAAGATTCTTATTTCTAATGATATTTTCAAGCATCTAGTAAACTGCGTAAAGTCCTGCTAGGATTAACAATGCCTCGCAGGATCGGTTGGATTTCACTGATAACGACAAAAGTTCTGTATTTTGAGGCACGCATATTCGCAATCTTTATGATAACACTTGCTCGAAAAACGATAGAAAATATCGATTGAAAAATATTGAGCGGTACAATTCTTACTAGCGCTTTCCTCTTACAAATAAATCTGTATTCAGTCCTATAAAAGCCTCTCATGTCGGTTAGTCTATTTATTTCATCGATCGAATCCGACGAACCAACGCATTCGGGCATGAAGATTATCAGTCGATCCAATTCGCGGAATTACTCAAGCGTCCAGCGCGCATTAAGTGTACAGTTCGGTATCTAACAGATAACGAGATTTTCCAGAACGGTCTAAAGTTTTATATTGGTCGAATGCACTCTCAAGTTCCTCGCTCCAGGTGCTCTCGAGGAGGATAATCGGAAGGGAATGGAGAACGAGGGAAAGAGAAGGAGAGAGACAGGAGGGGTAGGCGGGAATTTTACAAAGCTCGTTACGAAGCTCGTTGTGGAGGGCTAGTTATGCTGATTAGATCGAGTTTACATATCGAGAATGTGCAACTACACATATTAATGACATCATCTCGGGGCGTGTAAGGAGCGCAAGTTTCCGCCAGGACGGCAGGACGACCGGCGCCGTAAAAGTCACGGGTCGAAAAGAACGACGGCTTCTCGTTTTCGCGGGACAGGATGATGGCGATAACGATAACAGGACTTAGCCGAACGCCTCGCCACGTCGGTGCAGTCGCGCTAAATAATGTCACGTAACGACAAAAGGTAGGATAATGGACAGGAACGAAGGGGCCCTGATTACAACGTATTATTTCCCGCGGTTTCGCTTCCTGCACGCCCGAGGCAGGTTCTCCTTTTTAATTTGGAGCAACACCACAAATATTGGAACGGATTTTACGCTATTATAATATTTAAAATGCCCAGGATATTAAATAATATATTGAACTTTAGACTGTTAAATGTATATATTTTATTTAATTTAATATCCATATTTTATATATATTATTAACCTTTACGCTGCCGGCATTTTTTCATTAAAATAGTGTTCTCTTTTCCCAAAAATTTATCTGTATAAATAACATACACATTGCGCAGAATTTCGAGATTTGTACAAAGCCACAAAAGTGGCTTTCCCGTCAGTCTAAAGGTTAAATGTGCCTGCTATTTAATATTAAATTCTTTTTCTATTTTTCTCGTTAAAAGATAACTGTATTTTAAAATATTATTATGACATATGCATGTACACATGTGCTGTCGTTGCAGAGCGCGCGGAAATTAAATTGCCTACAAAAAAAGAACAACACGATTATATAGAAAAATAAATTTAAATTATTCTTCTACAAAAACTTTTATAACCGGCTTTTTTCGCTGTCAACTCTTTCGCAAATTCATGAATTCCCGCAATTAGGTTTAGTATCAAAGCAGCACACGCGTTATACAACTGCATACATCCACAGTCATCACGAGATGAACTCTCGGAGCGGCATATCTGCATCACGCGCAATTAATTTCGCGCGAGGCCCACAAGCGCGCTACATTTGCATGTCCCGATGACCGTGGCGCTATTCTAAAGATAGTATCTGCTCGTAACCAGGAACCCACAGCGGTATTAAACGCTTCAACGGGCTTCAATCGGGCCGACACATAAAATTCGCGAGACAAAAACCGTGAAAGCCATCGCGTATCGTGAATATAAAACAATCATATTTTAAAGCAACTCAAATCATAACTTAGCAGCGACTCTTGGCAAATAATAAAAATAAATGATCCTGGCTGAGGTAAAATTTTTTGCAACAAATTCTTTACATTCAATTTCACTCTCTTTAGAAAGGACCAAAACCCATGGTCGAAAAATGTCGCGATTCGCGATATATTAATTTAAATTAAATATTGGTCAGTTGGGTGGAAACAAATCTCTTCTGTGATTTAATATTTACTGGCGAAGAAATATCCCATCTCTTGTTTAAAAATAAATGAGTAGCGAATACAATTTTCTCGCCATAGGAATTGAGTACACTCTGTTACGTAAAAAAATCCTTTGCAAAGCGATTTTTATACAGGTTTGGACTTTTGTCTTGAATTGCAGAAATCTGTGTTCAAATTTAAGTTTATTAGCAACAAATTATTTGAGTATTAAAACCATGTAGAAATATTACTTTGGTATATTAAAAGGGTTAATGTTATGAAAATGTTCAGAAATTGTATCGAAATAAATTCACGATCGTTCTTGCCCCCGTGACCCGAAAGTACGACGTTGCGTACATACTTGCTCAGCGAATACTTTGCAGCGAGATGTGCAATGTCATCGCACTTTTGTTTTCGATTCGCAGAGCTACGCGCGTGACGTTGCATTTGTCGTACTCGCATTTTCGCTCGAACCTACTTTCCGATGCAGAAAGAAAAGCTAAATGGAGCAACGCACCGTGCAAAATAATAACGCTCCGGAACAGAAGAGATAACATCAACGGCCACATCCATCCGGTGAAGTGCAGATGGATGCAATAATAGCGTCCGGAGGAGGCTCTCTAGTCACGCTTTTAACATTTAAGGGCATGACTTTTTTATAAAAGAGGGTGAGCAGCTTTGTGCCAAAATTAGGAAATAGCCTTTCAATTTTCTCCAAAGGAAAAACTACGATAGAGCCTAACGTCATAAAAATTCTTTAGCATTTAAGTAACGTATCGTAATCTGATATTCACACAATAAATTAACCATTGCGTTTAAAAGACATCTATTAATAGAATTTAAATCGAAAAGCGGCCAATGACGGTCATAGTGGATCTTATAGCTCAAATAATATTTTATGTGTGATTTTTATATATATTTTCTAATTCCATAGACTGCGCGCCGTTACTACCGATCTTAAATGCAGCTCTTGAATAGAACTAGAATAGTAATATCACAATATTAAATTGATAATCAATTTAATGATACTGATGCTTACAAGCATCTATATATAAAATCCCACCTTCCCATCCCATCCCGAAAAACTGTAAAGAATTAATAGTTTAATAATATCCTATAAACTATATTAGATTTTTCATAATAAACCCATTTACGAAAATTCATCCTTAAATAAAATAGAAATTTTTAGCTTATCCATAAGTGTGCCCCGCAGAAATTCTTTCCAAAACTCTTTCGTTTCGCCATCGGAGAACTGATGGAAGGCAAAGATATGGAGAGGAGAAAAAAGTAAATTCGAAAGCACGCTGAAAGCGTATCTACCGGGTACCATTATCGCACCCCGTCACAACGGTGAATCGCGGATATCGGTTGAATCGCGAATACGCTTGTCGATTTATTTATTAGTGCGCGTACACACGCAGACACACACATACATCCACGAAAATGCACGTTACGAGCAGATACGATCGCCGGTTCGTCGATGAACGGACCGTCCGCGGTTTACCGTCCCTTATCTCGGTCGGATCGAGCCCGAGCATCGAAGGCAAGTTAATTTTACCATGGAGAGAGAGACGGAGTGAGGATGAAGCCTTCCGGCTCCGGGCACTCGCGAATAATCGCGCATCCTCGAGGAGCTCGTGAGTCACGGCCGGAATTAGGAGCTCCGTCGTCCACGTCGGTTCTCTCGATCGCCAGCTTCATCCGGCCGACCTCATCGAATCCAGCCGCGATAGTCACTAGAGCCCGGCAGCCGCCCCGTTTGATTCACCGAGCTCGTTACGGCCGACTACTGAATTCGCATTAATTTATGCGCGTCCACAAATCAAGCGCGAAATAGAATCGTTCCTCCTTTCGTCCCGCGCGTTTCTATCCTCGTCCCCGCCGCGAGCCGCGATCGTGCGCGCCGATAACGGTATCGATAACTGATACATTTTGTTCGCGATCCACGGTTACGCGAATAGCGTCGCTGATCTATCGGCGCGATTATTAAATGTCGCGTTACGTTGCGCCACATTGATTACCGGCAAGGTGGCCAGTTACGGTCGATGCCGTAGCCGGGGCGGCTTTTTCACCCGCGTGCTTATCGATCCGAGAAGATAATCGACCGTCCAACGCGTTTAATCCGCGGAACGCTTCGCCCCGAGTGGAATTGCGTCAGCTTCCTAAATCGCGATGTTTCTCCCGATATCAATGTTGAAACATTAAAGGGATGCTGGAGATAGGTCTGTTTTACCGATTAAACGCTATTATTTTCAGACAAAGTAATCTTTTTATTGATTACACAGAATTATAAATCCTTTTCCAGAATTAAAGTATAGACAATAACGCGGGGTGGAGTGAACAATTTCATATGAAAAACAAAAAAAATTAGAAAATTATAGTTTTGTTATCAACTTCTGCGGTTAGGTTAGGGTCGATTCGTGACAACATTTGCTCCACATAAAAGTTTTAGACTTTGTACGTACAAAACAAGCATACAGCACCCTCGGAATTACAAGAAAGAACAATACTGTGCTTTCAGAAATGAGCCAGAAGCTTTAGTATAGGAGAATAATTTGTGTGAAAATTTCATATGTATGTATGAAACACATAAACAATACACGTATGAATTTCATATGTATGTATGTATGTATGTGTAGGACCGTCGGAGTTCGGCCGTCACTCCAGCATCCCCTTAAGTAAAATACGAGGGGCGTTTGATAAATAAGATAAACAAAAATGAAAACATCGTTTTGATTTAATAATTGACATTTATTTTTCAACGTAGTCCTTTTAGTTCACTTGGTCCAACGATGTTCGAGGGTCATTATGCCATTTTTATTATATCCACTGCGGGGTTCATCTTTACAGCTAGTACGACGTTTAAAATCGGCAATCCAATTATGAACGTTTTGAACAAGGGAGAAGAACTACCAAGAACTTTGTTCAATTTTGCTTTGATCTGAGTAGTCGCGTTTTCCCTTGTAAAAAGTAAAACTTAATTACTGCACGAACTTCTTGTTCCTTTCTTTCCATTTTCCGAAAACTACCAGAAGCGTCTGCTTTGGCGGACTGTTACACAAAAACTGAACATCACGCTGACTTGAAATTTGACATTTACTTCTTTGAAGGATAAAACTTAATATCAAGAAAAGAATTTTGCCAATAATACTGACCTCAGTGCCTCATTTATCTTACTTATCAATCGTCCCTCATGCCGTCTGCGCTACGCAGATAAGCGTCTTTGACGCTGCGTGCGAAATCCGCCGTGAAGCGACGAAGTCGCGGCGAATCCGGCCGCGAGAAAATCAATTATCTCGCGCGCTCTCGCGAGATGCACGCGCGGGATTTCACGCGGCGATCGGTTATAGCGTCGGTTATAAATCCGCCGCGGTATCGGTCGCCTCGTTGCCGGGGGATAATGGAGGCCCCGCGCGTAATGAACGCACGCGTTAAAATCGGACGTCTCCGCGCGAAACGCAAGCGCGAACGCGGCGCGCGCGATGCTTTACGGGGTGCCGGAAGTCGGACGCGCTGGAAAATTGAATCGTTCGTAAAGGCAAGGTCTAGGCCGACCATTATTTCCATCGTTTCATTAGATTCCCGCGGGACGGAACCCCGCGAACGTTCCTCCCCCTTCGGCGCGCCTGCCCGATCCTTCCAGCGCGAGCGTCTCGTCCCTATATTGGCTCGTACCTTTCCCCCGGCGCGTTAACTGATAATTACGTTAGCACGACGGGCGATAATTATACGGGGGACGTTTCGATGGCTATATCTCTATCGGCGCGGTGGAAGCGTCCGCCGAGACTCGAATTTATGCCTCGACGCATCGCTGCGTTTCCGTCACGTTTGGCATGGGCGCAATAACGTAATCTCGAATCTCGCGAACCTCAACGCGCGATGCATTCTCCTGGGAATGCGAGGGAACGCAATCGTCGTTTGACCATTTCGCCGTGTGAGAACCTCGGGATACTTCCGCTTTTCTCAAACGGAACCTTAGCCCCGGGATGGTAACTGAACCCCCCCACGCAAATATCTCTTGCGCTTTGCTGGTTGCTCGACTGTATTAAATATCTCTGATCGAAACACCTTTAAATATCTCGACTAGCTACAACTTGTGTAGATTGTCGCGTACCATCGCTTCTTTCTATGCTGATCCTTCTTTTGTTTAAAAAACAGTTACTATAAAACCATGTTCAAAGTATAATCACGCGATTTTACAATTCACACTTTAGAAAATATTATGACTCGAAAGAGCCAAAATATTGGAGAAACAAAATTGCAAAGTTTAATCAGACTTATATAAACTAAATGGAAATTTCTATTTTTCATTTTTAAAGACCGTTTCAACTTTTTACACTCACAAGGGAAGGATCAGAAGTGGAAACATGCGTTTGAAATGCGGTTTGTTGCAAAAGATAGTCTTTTTTGTGCTCATATTAAAACTTCCAAACTCTAGCATCAGACAACCCTTAGTTTTTTCTAAAGTTAATAAGTATAAAAAATTTGAAGTCATTGGATTGATTAGCCATTTTAGCCGGATGATAAATCTCAGGGAAAATAGAAAAAAATTAAATATTACAATGTTTTAGAACCTGTAGTTATTATAAACACTGACTTTTTTCCAGTCTGGTTCGGGTTAATGCGTTTCCATCATCATCTCGACGGTGCAACGATAGCAGCGTTAACTAATAAAAAAATTGAAAAAATGAAAAAGTCGATTTATAAAAACTATTGGTCTTGAAACATTGTAAAACTTAATTTTTTCTTCCTTTCCCTGAGATTTATCATTATACTTATTATTAATTTTTGAAAAAACTAAAGAGTGTCTGAAGCTAAGGTCTGGGATTTTTAATATATGTACGAAGGATTAACTTTTGCAACAAACCGCATTTCATAAGCGCGTTTCTATTTCTGGTCCTCCCCTTGCACTGAGAGAAAAATTTATAATATTTGTGACTATAATTAAATTGTAAATAATTATGGTTAGGTGCACCATTTTTATAGTTATTACTGCTATAATGTTAGTAAAATAATAACAAAAAATAGTTACAAATACCATATAATTTAACTATAATTATTATCCCAAGTAACACAACTAATTTTATAAACATTTTTTAAACGTTTATAAAACGTTAGATACGTTTCATAAACGTTTAAAAAACGTTTATAAAATCAGCTCTGCTACTTGGGATAGTTAAAAAAGGTTCCAACTATAATAATTAATAATAATTAACTATAATAATTATAGTTAAATTATGGTATATGTAACTATTTTTTGTTATTATTTTACTAACATTATAGCAGTAATAACTATAAAAATGGTGCACCTAACCATAATCATTTACAATTTAATTATAGTCATGAATATCATAAATTTTTCTCTCAATGTGTCAGTTCTTGTTTACGACCCTTCTCTTCCCAAGATGCGCGGATTGCTTAAAATTTATAATTATTTTTCACATAACGATATATAATAGTACAAAATAATTATAAACAGGATTATTTTGCACACTTATTTTGATTCTCATTTGCACGATCAGATAGAGCGCATACACGTTCGTACGCGAGACGCTTGCATGCGTGAGAGTAATGTGTCAGAGAAGAAACGTGAAACGGGATGCCGCGCGATAATCGGATCTCCCGCTTGGCGTGTCGCACCGGCTTCTCTCCTCGAGAAATCGACTTAATTAAGTCGAATTTAAGTTTGAGCGAACGCTGTGGGACGAAAGTATATCGTCGGGGTGGCGCACGACGGACGTGGGATGGCCTCGCGGGTCTTCTCGTCGCTTCACTAATTGGCGAAGCGAAGGGGAAGCGTTCATTCGGTCTTCGCTGCTAAAATTACATCGATATAATTAATCGTCGTTGCTCGTTACGAAACGGGAGAGGCATTGCGAAAGCCCGCGCCGGTGAGTAATTAAGCGAAGGAGGAGCATCAGGACGGCGCGTCTCGCGTTACGCACCGAGGCGGCGGCGTGCGTCTGCCCCAAAGTTTCGGCGAAATTTAACGACGGCGTTTCGCAAAAACTGCTGCACCTACCGCGTTTACGGGCCGACTTTTAATTATCTCCGGCCCCGCCGTTCTTAATCTTTCCCCCGAGGTGCCGCCCGGTCTCACGGTCGGGTCGAGAGGTTTGCGCAAGAGGTTTGCGCTGCTACCTTTAACGAGAGGTCGACACGCGTGAAACACACCGTTGTCGCTCTAAAGAAAGAGGATTTCAGTTCTCAAAAGAAAGTAATCTCGTACAATTATACATACGTATGTATAGTACAATATAAAATTAACTCTAACTGCCACGATTAAATTTGCAATGAAGAAAATGTCGCGTATAATAAGACAAATATAATTATAAAAACAATAAGCTACGAATCAGAGTTCTCTATTTTCTATCATACTTTATAAAATATTTATAACAAGACAGATTTCACTTTGTCATAAACCATTGTACTGACAGGGGGACAAAGAAACGGAAAGCCACACACTTTTCGAAGGTCTAGATTTCGTCAAGAGGAAAATGGGAATTGCGGGAGAAACGGGAGCATGTTTGTGTCAACGATAATACGGGCCGTTTTGGCGAGCGATTATCAATTCGGCAATTAATTACACGGATGAGTTTACATAAGACTCCGGCCGACCGGTTAAGAGTTAATTACGGGCATGATGAAGAGAATTGAAGCGACGATGGGAACATTTGGGCGCCCGAACGAGCGCGTAACACCCCGCTTTCTTTTTTCTCGCGAAAACGTTATGTCATGTTCTTGAAATGGTTCTTGCGCCGGCGCATCTTGCGATCACAACATAATGATGATGTGTGCGCAATTACGCGGACACATTAAGGACCCACGAATTGTGAAAAAAAAATCCGACGTCTAATCCCGTCCCGATCTCGAGGAGAGATCGTATCGCGAATTGGCGAACGGACAGCGAAGCTGATTTACGACGACGATCATTTTCACAGCGGCGTGCCGTAAATTCCACGCGTCTCTGGGCGTCGTTCTCCATCCACGCGATCCCTTCCGGTTCTTCTTCATCCGGTCGCGAACGTGGGTGTCAAATACGCCGATTATGCGGGATGGGCATCTGCATAGCGCTATGCGCACGCTATTACACTTCTCAGCTGCAAGGAACAATGCCATTATTCCCACCCTACGAGAGGCACGCGGATGTATCTCGGTACCATTGTACCGTCGCGGAATAAAACGATCGGCAACGAGATCGCAACGATAGACGGCGAGCATGGTTGCTCTGCATAGTTGTTTATGCGCCATGCAACCATAAGCAGCCCCGACGATGACTTATTCCGCGTCGAAGCCTCTTAATGAGGGTTTCTTCTCGCGAGACGTCCCATAATGGAGACATCTGTCGCTCGTATGTATACTTCAAGAAAGATTGAGAAGGAAGATCTCGCGAATCATTTCCGCGCGCGATACGAACCGGTTCAGGATTATTGTTCCCCTTTATTTTCATTAATTTTTATAACTAATTCGATATACAGTCGTGCCTAAATAGGGACAGGCACCCTAATTCGGGACAATTTTGTTCTAACTATTCGTAAAATTTTACGACCGTTTAATTAATTAATTCTGATTTTTGCATTACGCGTTCTAATAACCCCGTTTTCCATTAAAAAATTAAGAACATTGAATTTTTTATCCAAACGCCCGTGGTTGCAGAAAGTGAAAAGTTTGAGACACCCAAATACAGTTAATTTCAGAACTTTTCACTTTCTGCAACCACGGTTGCAGGACGTTTGGATAAAAAATTCTACGTTTTTAATTTTTTAATGGAAAACGGATTATTAGAGTGCGTAATGCAGAAATCAGAATTAATTTACATTAAACGGTCGCAAAATTTTACGCGTTAGAACAGAATTGTCCCGAATTAAGGTGCCTGTCCCTATTTAGGCACAACAACTGTACTACGATATACACTGTAAAAAAAGTATGTAAAATTACAGGACAAGTGTAAAAATTATATGTAAATAAGTGTAAAAGTATCATTATTTATAACGGAAACGTAACAAACTCATGTATTTTTACAACAATTATTATTGTGAAAATACGTGATTTTGTAAGTCTCCATCATAAATAGTGAAGTAATATTACATCCTTTTTTTACAGTGTACTAGGATATATATTGTACGAGACAAAAAGATCTTGGCAACGACAAACGCTTCGACGGAGGTAATACACCTTAAGTTGTATCTTTACTCTTTTTTCCAAAGACCGTGATATTTACCGCATACAAAGAACGCAATCCGCGTTCGAGTGCTGGCGCAATAAATGTCGCGCGATAATCAACGTGATATGACGGAACAAGCCTGCATCTCACCGTCTAAAGAGCATCTAACAAATGGATCGATTGTGTGTGTATGTATGTTTGCGAAATCTCATTTATAGGATCGTAGAGTGACAGGAAAGACATTTTACTGTCTTTCTACTTTTGCTGCTCGTCAAAATACCTTAATCACGGATGTCGGAGCGATGAGATCGCTGAAGATCGGAAAATACGGAAGATGTAATGAAATAAAATTACTTCGTATAAGAGTGCTTGAAGTCAATTCTAAAAAGGGACAATTGTGTAATCTAACGAACTCTAGTCCTTTTTGCTATTCCGAATTTCTCAAAATTATCTAACTATATCTTCGAATCTCTTTTATCAATTTTTAACTAAATTTTTCTTTAATGAAAATCGCCGATAATTTCTAAGTGATTTAAGATAAAGAACTTTCTACTTTGCTTCGCCCAATGTTTTGCGATAAGCAGTTAAAGACCCGTTTGGAATCGTTACCATAAACGCCTGACTCGCCTAGCATTCAGAACGAGTTTGATTTATTTTTCGACTTCCCGACGCAAGATCTTTCTCTCTCCCCTCCCTCTCTCTCTCTCTTTCTCTCTCCTTCTTTCTTCCCCCGTCGCGAGGCGCCGATCCCGGCACACATAGCCGACTAATCGAGACGCTAATTACAGGCACGCTCGCGGGCATCGGATCGTTAGGTCGGCGCGGTGCAGCCGCAACGTTTCCATCTCCGTTTTGAAGCGTTGCAGCTTCGCAATTACGAGATACGCGGCGCGGTCCATCGCGCGAGTGCTTTCGCGAGCCGCTCCGGGAATAATCGAAACTACGCATCGTACGTGCGTACGTACCTTCTTCCTTTAAGAACACTACGTTCCGTAAGAAACGACGAATCGCCGCAAATACCTGGTAAAAAATTTTTCATATATAAACATACATAAAACTTGTATGAACATATATAAACACGTATATAAACATATATAATTATGTATGAAATATGTTCATACATAAAATTGATAACTTTTCTATACATTTATATATGATTATATATGAAAAATTTTATGTATGGACATATTTGATACATAATTATGTATGTTTATATATGAAAAATTTTTTACCGGGCAGTAAAGAGCATCGCATGCATCAATCCGATCGACTCAAAATGCTTCTGATCCTGGCACCGAGATATCAGGACAAACGTCAAAAAATCTTGCAGATATACAAGAAATCCCAGAAATTATGAATTTATTTTTGATAACGTAACAAATTCTCAAGTTCAATAACAATAACTTTTAATGACAGTTTGTTGATAAATTTAATTTTTTTCTTCTCTTGTAAGTTATTGCAAAGTCTAAAAATCCGGTAATGATCTGGCATGATCAATAATACGATTCTGAAAACAAATACTTCAAGAAACATCCACCAAACCTGCATTTTATTCAAGTTTGCATTTGCGCCTCGAGTAGACCCTTAACCCACTTTGCACACCGTTGATTTTCGCGACGATAATTGGAATACCGCTTGAAAAATTCACGTCGTAGCAATGCAGCAACGTGCGAGATGCCGGTATAAAAAGAAATGAATAATTCGCGAAATGCGCTTCTCAAAAAACATGTTTGTGAATCCTCGGAAGATTTACGAATCGAAGTTAAATGCTAAGGGGATTTGCGAATTAAAGTTAAATGCGAAAATTTACGACCGCAGCGGCAAAAGGGAGAGGCGTTATTCTGCCAGGTATACGCGCGATCGGAGAAAGTCTGGCCTCTCATCCTCGGATGTGAGCCGACAGACGCAAGACGGGCACAATCGATTGCGACTCTGGAGAAAGCCGAGGACCCGTTGCGGTTTCCGTTGCATTCGAGCGGTCGAATTCTTCGCCTTCTTACGCGTTTCGTTCACGGTCGTAAATAGAGGAGTCCCTAAGAAAAAAATCTCGGAGATCGTTAAGATCTAGTCGACATAGATGACCGCACGTTTCCTACACACGTTTACGCCAATTGTCAACCCATGTCCCTTCCACCTGTGAGATTCACATTCCTGTGAATTCCGGTGGGAATTTCATGTCCACGACTTCGTTTCACGTGTTCCCGCTTCTCTTTCTCTCTCCCTCCCTCTTTTTATCTCTCCCCTGTCCCCTACGCTCCTCTTCCTTCTTATCCTGCGTCGTATCGTGCACCTGGCTACCTGCTCTACGACCTGCTCGTTCGCCGCGGTGCTCGCGGCTGGCAGCAGGCAGTGTGCGGTTAAAAGCGGCGCACACACACGCCCTTTATATAGAAGATTAAACTGGTAACTCGCCCTGGAAAACGCTCCTCGCGCGCTTAGAGACGCGCCTCAGCGCCGGGAGAATACGTCTTCTTCTGCCATTGACGCAGTGTCCCTCAACCGTACTTGCTGCCGCCCGATACCGACCGGCATTCCGGAGATGAACGTAGACAATTCTATCACCACAGGAATTTCAAACGTCCTTTCTTAGGTATTCGAGAATTGCTTTGAAAAATGCAAAAACCCAAAAATTGCTCTCCACGATCCTTGTATCCTTAGACCCGAGAAAGAAAGGGCGTCTTCCAGCAAGAGACACAGATGACACAGTGTATCACATTGAATCATTTCATCCTTGTTTGTTGAATGTTAAACAAGGATGAAATAATTCATCTGTGTCTCTTGCTGGAAAACGCCCAAAAACACTCGAAGCAATAAAGAGAAATAATTATTAATAGAAATAACTACACTGAAGAAGAAATCTTTTTCAATTAACCTTTAGACCGTCGGAACGCCACTATAGTGGCACGAGCTCTCAACGGGGCCTTTATATTGAATATCTTTGATATATATGCATTTTTTTTCTAAGGAATTTTTACACTTTTTTCCCGGCGGTCTAAAGGTTAAATAAATACATTTCTTTGAAATAAAGTTTCTTGAGTCAAATAAATATTTATCTCATTTAGAAAAATATTTTATTATATTAAATAAATTATTATTTAAATAAAAATAAATATTATTTTTAAGATCAAATATGAAACATTTTAAAATAAAAAAATTTTTATTTAAGAATAAAAAATTATTTATTATAATAAAGAATCTGTTTTTTTAAACAAGCAGCTGAAAACAAAGAAATTGTTTACTCTAAATAATCTATGCTTCAAATTCCAAATCTATGCTTTGTTTTTACATCTTTTTTTAATTCATATAATATTCACTGTTTAACTAAAAAAAATAATTCCTTTGCAAGTATTCAAATAAATTATTTTTTAAACCAATTAAAATTTTTTAAAATTTAATATATTTTTTTCAGTGTAGTAAATAAATAAACGCAAGATATAATAGTAATAAGATAACAATAAAAATGAATATAATTATAAAAATAGGATAATAACAGAAATGATAAGCACGACAACGTGTTATTTCTTTCGAGTTTCTTCGAGTAAAAACTACGAAATTGCGATAAGCTATTTATTGAGTTATTAAGTTTGTCAGAAACTCATGTTTATGTAAATTTGCTACACACTCGTTTGTTGAGTCGCAGAGAGTGGTTTGCATTTATTATTGATGCGGTCTGCATTAAGCTTACGCGCGAGAACGCGGTATCGACGCGCGTCAGGAACACACTCAGGAAGCGCGCATCTTGTGCTGCCTTGGAACGGTAACTATGCAATTCCAAAACGACAATTAATGCAACAAACGCGGTCGAATGATAGATAATACGCGGCGACGCGGATGTGCACGCATTCAGCATGCGGCGGTCGTTCCTCAACTATGGATTTGTAACGTTGATTTATGACCGCGACGAGCAGGCGCGAGTTCCTAATCACCGACATTAGCACGCATTAATGCGCGTAGAAAGCACAGATTGATGTTTCTCTTTCCCTCTCTTTCTCTATTTCTCGAGGAGCGGAAAATAATCTGATAATAATTTACGCGCCGCGCTAAAATGGAGAACATCGCGGAACATGCGGTTCGGCGGCAGTTTCACCGATCGAAACCTCATAGAAAATACGCGGCTGCTTGTATTTCCTACTTTATAAAGTACAATAGAACCTCTATTACCAAGGAAAAATACTATTCGAAGAAATCAAGCGTGAAGCGAAAACTTTCTCAAGCAAAAACGCACAATTATGTTTTATATATATTTCACATTTCTCTAAACTGAAAAAAAATTCTTGGTAAACTTGTGAGATGTATTTAGTAATACTTTCTTTTGAAGTATTTGATTATTATTACCGATTATAAGGAATTGTGTTAAGAAAATTATGAAAAGAGAGGGAGATAATTAGAACAAAGGAAAGAATTGCGAAGGAATGAGAGAGAGTAGAATAGATGAAATAAAGTAAAATAGGAGTATGGACGGATGAGTGTAATTAAGAATTATGTAAGATTAATTAAAAGTATGGAAGGATGAGTGCTATAAGGAAACATTGTAAACCAAGTCCACTTCTTGGCTGTAGCTGAAGTTTAATAAATATATATATATATTACCGATTATAATAATAATAACAAAACATTTTGTAATAATTATAAAAGAGCAAATTTTGTTTAGTTGAACCAACTAAATTATGTAACACTTATTATACGTTTAGTTGAAACTATTTTACCAAGCGGCTTGGTGAAATAGTTTCAACTAAACGTATAATAAGTATTACATAATTTAGTTAGCTCAACTAAATAAAATTTGCTCTTTTATAATTATTTTAAATGTTTATAATTATTACAAAATGTTTTGTTATTGTTATTGTTAATCGGTAATAATAATCAAATACTTCAAAAGAAAGTATTACTAAATGCATCCCACAAGTTTATCAAGAAATTTTTTTTCAGTGTATCATAATAACACTATTAACATTAATTACGATTGCCAATATTATTGTAATCTGAATCTGTCTCTGTTGTACTATCTCGTAATATCATATCGTAATATAATATGCAAAAATATAGCTAGTGATGCATTCGAGCGAGACAAGACGAGAAAATACCGATATCGAGATTTATTCTCGACAAAAATGAATGATTGATAAAATTTTTTCATCTCGATGGACTGAGATTCTCGCTTCTCGAGATTCTGAAATTTTATCTTGAGACTGTCGACTATCTCATCGATATATAAAAACACATTATTTATGACTGACATGGACATGAAGAGAAATGGTGGTTCTAAACCTATCCTGATTAAATTTATTATTCTAATATTTAATATATAAACCAAATATTTATAAAGGTACATATATCAATTTTTTCTTAATGCCTGAAGAAAAACTACTAAAATTTCCAAAAAATTAAACGAGACAAAAAATTCCAAGACGATATTCCGAGATTCTTGTATCGAAATGCATCACTAAATATAGCCCTTAACTACGAGGTGCGGTATGGTACCGCCTACACAGTTTTTAAGATGACGATACGTTTTTTACCACCTATTTGTCAGATTCAATTTTTAAGATTTTAGTTTTTAAAAAAAGAAAATGGTAGAAAATCATGAATGCAATTTCACAAAGATTCACGGAAAGAATGGTTTTGTTGAAATATCTAAAAATTTGGCCAGATACAAATCTGAAAATAATTTTGTTGGATCATCAAAATAATTATGTAGGACGCCCAAAATAGGTGCTGGAATATCAAAACTTTTTGTAGCATTATCATAATGTTTGAGCGTCCCACGTAGTTTTGATGGTCTAACAAAATTATTTTCAGATCTGTATCTGGCCAAATTTTTAGATATTTCAACAAAACCATTCTTTCCGTGTTGTAATTGAACTATAAAAGAAAAAAATAAAAATTAATATCCATATATCACATCTTGTGGGTTAACAGAGATTTTGTCGCACAGATTTGCGTCTTTGTACTAAAAGTGTCGGAAATATTTGACGAATAAAGGACGCGATCCGGGAAAGGTCACGTGCAAACGTGAGGGAATGCCTATCCGCGAAATCCGTTCTCTAACTGTAAGCCGCGTGTTACACGATCGGACGACACGGGAACGGACGCAAATTCCGCGCTAACAAATTCCGCGTCGCCGCGGGGTGCACCGATGCGGATGCAACGTGTCGCCGCTCCCTTACGCCGCGTCCGAAGTAAGTCGGACCCACGGGATGTCGTCACGTTTTCCGTGTTAATACCCTGAAGAACCTCCTAGAGCGGGATCCCCGCGGCGTGTAGGTGGTCCTCGCGACTTTCGCGGTCACGGTAATGCCATGGCTTTTGCACGACGGATGCGTTTCTCTCGTTGCGCGAAGAAATCGCGCTCCAAGGGCGAGCACGATGAGAAAGGCAGGCAGGCGGATTATTCACACAAATACATATATGAAATAAAAAGATTAATTAAAGATTGAAAGCTGGATAATACGTGAGGGACAAAATATCACATAAAATAAATGTTCATAAATTTTAGAAGCTTTTTTAACCCTTTCGCACCTTCGGGACATATATGTTCCCACCTACGGAAAAATTCATAGCTTTTTCAAATAATAATCTTTTGATAAGCGGCTTGGCTTATTTTATTCATGGGAGTCAACACTACTCGGAAAAAAATTATGAAGCATGTTATTCAATTTTTATTATGAAAAAATGGGTCAAATTTTAAGCAAAAATGGAATTTTGGGGTAAAAAATATTAGTCGCTCAATCACCAACTTCTAAGACGGAATAAATCCAGATAAGTTGGTTTTTAGGGGTTTTTGGGGTTGCTGATCAAGAATCTGGTATCAGATTTTTAAAATTAAAAATAGCGGATCCAATATGGCCGACAATAAACGAGAAAATTTCTGAGGAATTTGTTTAAACAAATCGTTATAAATAATTATTTTTCAATGTTTTTTTGGTAAAAAATCTTCAATCATGAATCTGAAAAAGATCCCGTAGTTCTTTTTCTCTTACCGCTCCTGGATTTCCCGGGGGCGTTAAAGGATTAAAAAGCTTGCAAATTATGGGATTTAATTTATTTTTTTATTTAGTTTAATTTAAACAGCTACTCATATAAAATATAAAAATATAAATAAAAAATAGAGAGATTTGTCGATAATCAAATGTTAAAAATTAATGATTAAAAATTCACATGCAAGAAATCTTTTCTGTTGAAAATGAGGTTTAAAATTAAGAATAAGACATTCGAAACATACTGACATAGATTTAGATATTCTAAATTTCATGAAAGATTATTGATAATCCTTCTCAAATACGTGTTATGTTTCGCTGCTTTTTTCAGGAGGAATCGCGGTATACACGCAGTTAAAGTGACTATTAGATCCGATGATAACAGGCAAAAATAACTCGCGTAAACTTAATTCCAAAGATATTTAGCAATCGCAAAGTGCATTAGCGTTACTGCGTACTGACTTCCTTCTTCCTGCATGCACCTATGCATTAATCGCATACCGAAGCTATGCACGCGCACGAACTCGGAAGATGAGGTAAGAGAGTGGCAAGAATGGTCTTTAGAATTACAAAATAATATTACTCGCGCATGAAAAAAGATGAGAAGAAACTAACGAAAGCGCCAATTAAATTCTTGTCATTCTTGGTTGACGAAACGAAAACCAAGAATATTAAAAGGATATTACAAAAAGCGTATTCATTTGATTTGATACATTTTAGAAGTTATAAAATATAACTTTTTTCCTATTCTTTCTCTTGTTAGACTGTGGCACTTTAATACTTAATAAAAGGTAGGAAAAAATGTTTCTTTTCGATGTGCGCGGTAATCTTCTTTAGAAAGAAAGTGCAATACAACGGTTAGAAAGCAAACAGGTAAACGTGAAGTACCAGGGGGCACAAGAAAGTTGACCGTACTTCCCCTTTCCTATTCTTCGCATCTTCGCGTCTGGTGAAAATCGTTTGATGACGGGATCGTGATAACGACTCGCGTGCCGCTCGATCGATGTGCCGGCGCGATTTTCCATGTCGTGCAAGAAATCGTTTCATACAGACACCACAGCGATATTTCCGGAATAACTTCAATCTTTTTACAAACCACCCGTAATAGGCGTTTCAATAGCTATACAAGACGATATAATCCTCTTAACTTCTTACGAAACTTTTTACGATATTCGAAACCAATTTCCCGATCGCAGTTGTATAAATATAGACTTATCGAGACGTTTCTGCGTATCTCGGAATATTACCTTTCTAAAAGCACGGAAGGGATGGTTTTGTTGAAATACTTGGGAATTTGCCCAGATGCAGATCTGAGAATGGTTTTGTTGAATCATCAAAATAATTATGCACGACGCCAAAATAGTTGCTAGAATATCAAAACTTTTTGCAGCATTATGTTTGAGCGTCCTATACGGAAAGAACGGTTTTGCTGAAATATTAAAAAATTTAGCCAGATACAGATCTGAAAAATAATTTTGTTGGATCATCAAAATAATTATGTAGGACACTCCAACATAATGATAATGCTGCAAAAAGTTTTGATATTCTATAGCAACTATTTTAGGCGTCCTACATAATTATTTTGATGATCCAACAAAATTATTTTTCAGATCTGTATCTGGCCAAATTTTTTAATATTTCAGCAAAACCGTTCTTTCCGTGTACATAATTACTTTTGATGGTCTAACAAGGTTATTTTTAGATCTGTGTCTGGCTAAATTTTTGGATGTTTCAGCAAAGCCGTTCTTTCCTTGTGGGATACAGACATAACACGCGAGGTACATATATCGAGCAGTTCATAAAGTATATCGCACACATAGAGATTTGCATGAATCGCCGGATGACGACAGGTGCGCGATACTCATTCTCGACGGATTCTCAAACATTCAGCGACACGCCGCTCCTCCCCGCGGGCAGACGGCGTCCTAATTTATACCTCATTTACCCGTGTACCTGTCGCACGGGGAGGAGACATTGCACGTCGCGGCCAGCTGCGTAAACCTGAACAGCAGGTAGGTGCAGAGGTCAAACGTAGCGTCGAAACGCCGCGCCGGTCGTCGGCGCGCAACGGCGCGCCGCGGCGCGGTGCGGCGCGCAATGGACGAGGTACACGTGCTGGTGCTAAGTTACAAGAAACTAGTCGTAAAATCGAGGTGAGCTCCGAAGTGCCTTCACCGCCGTGGGCGCCGATATAACGGTGACGGTCAGGTCGCCTGTGGCCTCCTTTTTGCGCGACCGTCCGTTCCTCCTCCGCCGTTCCTCCTCTTCGGCGTCCCTCCGCGTCGACTTCGGCGATTCGCGTAACTGTACATTCGTTCACGTTAGCCCTCCCCCCCCCCTAACCGTCATTGACCTGAGAAAGGCGCACGAAAGGCCCACGAATACCCGGTGTCGTGATATTATATGCATAAATCCAAAACCGCGGGATTAGAAGGGATTTAAGGCTCTCCTTTCACTTCCTATCTGCTATAGATCAGAAGTGGCCAAACTTAGAAGCACCAAGATCTACTTTCAGCTTCCTCACCCCTCATCGCGATCTACTGTTCCTTGTCGCAGCGATCTAGGTTTATATGTAAAATAAGCGTGTTTATTTTCTTATTAAAATCTTTATTCGACCCAACTGGCCCGTTTATTGAAAAAATAAATTCCTCGGACAACGTTTCGACCCTCGCTTTGGGTCCTTCTCAAGTGCAAATCTGCAAATCACATACTGATAATAGAGTGAGACTTACAAACATTCAAGCAAGAAAAGATCAAACATTTATACATACGTCGTATTGTGTAAAAATCTATAACCACCATGCAAACATCTTTCATGTCATGAGATGTACCAATAAATCATTAGTCCTAAAAGCTGAAGTAACTAAGTGTGAGAAGATTAATAAATAGGGAAAGAAGAAAAAAACTAATAAAAAAGAAAGAATAGCGTGTTTATTTTATTTTATGTGTTTGTGTTGCGATTGGGCATAAAACAGCAATAATTAAATTAATTATGGTTACATTACAACTGTTGTATTGCCAATTTCACGTTGCCAGGCGATCGACCGTTTGGCCACCTCTATGCTAGATAGAGTTGAATGCCAGATGGAGAGCATCGTTCGCGTGGAAGGGCGTAAATATCGGAAAAACGCGCGAGTATATTAGCGTCTAAATGAGCTCATGCGAACATTACGGCTTATCAGTTTCCTAATTGCCCAATTAACGCTGACGAGAAGACGATACGCGATGTTACAGGCAATACCAGTGCGAGGTAGATGAAACGCAGGCCTCCCTCTCTCTCGGGCTGGTTCTATCATTGCCTACTTAGAGACCGCGATGCCCGTTTGCGATACCCGCCGATCGATCGGCAGTGCCGTCAAAGAGAAATCTTTGAGGCCGGCATACACGAATCGCGTATGCCGGTCTCCAGCCGTTTCTCGTAGGAATTTCGAGGAGCGTGGTAATCGCGTCGATCAATGGCGCGTTCTTGAATCACTTCCCAGGAAAACGAGCGAGTGAGGAGCGTGTAATTACGATTCCTTGAAAGCGGGACCAGTATCTCGCGCTCGGGTATTGCACAACGATGACGTACAAAGGAGGATCCCCGCCTTTTTTTGCATCCGCACTGTCTGACGCACGCCTTGGAAGAAATTGACCACAATGAATCCGGACCTGATTCAGGCGAACGTGAGCATCATGAGACCTTTATGCTTTCAATATACCGAGAAAGTAATAGATTTCATTTTGCGAGAAATTAATTCCTTAATTTACAACGAATAAGAAACGCAGATTTATATCAGCAAGTTCTATTGCAAATTTAAAAAAGAATAAGAATCTTGTTTATTCTCGCTCTGTTGACGAATAACTTATCTTAATCCGTTCGATTGCGTGATATAAAGAAATCAAAAGTCTGCAGAAAAATTGATAGCATCTATAAAATTGGATACAAAATCTTTGCATTCATTAGAGAGAAACTATCGTACGGATATTAATTACATCTAATAAAAATATTTCTAGAAGTAATTTCTTAATTTACAACGAATAAGAAGCGCAGATTTATATTAGCATGTTCTATTGCAAATTTAAAAAAGAATAAGAATCTTGTTTATTCTCGCTCTGTTGACGAATAATTTATTTAATCCGTTCGATTGCGTGATATAAAGAAATCAAAAGTTTGTAGAAAAATTGATAGTATCTATAAAATTGAATACAAAATTTTTGCATTCATTAGAAACTATCGTACAGATATCAATTGCATCTAATAAAAATATTTCTAGAAGAGGAATTCGTTTAATCCTTAAGAGATTCGAATATTTGATAAAATGGAATATGTTATTCTACATATCCCTCAGCGATTTGGATGGCTGAAAATTTAAATCCGTTCTTCCTGTCCGCTGTCGGATTGATCGTGAATATTAAAGCTGCCGGGAAGCAAGAAGAACGCATTCGTCGCAACGCTGCGTTTGCGTTTTGCTGGCAGCGTTTTCTTACACGCGTAGACGCGTCGTTTGACACGTGGGAAAAAAAAGATCGTGTACTCCAGGCATTCATGCTGTAACCGCCATGAGAATTCGCCCTTTGTTACGGTTACACATCCTACGTGCCGGGGGAAGGATAGTTTCGTTAGAGCGGATCTCTATCTCGTTAGGCGCGTTAATTCTTCGCACGGCGTTGAACCTCGTTAATGAATTTATCAAAACCACGGCGCCGCGGAAAGAAAAACGTCCGACACTACTCAAGTGCTCAAAAATATTTGCCCACTCTGATTTCTACATGAATCTTTTATACGTTTAATTTCTGTTCTAATATTATATTCTCTAAATATATACAGCCTCGGCCAAAAGTATAAGGCACCTATATTTTTTTCATTTGTCCGAAATTCTTTTATCTGTATTGTTTCCTATTGATTACCGGCATTATACATAAGTTTAAAGGGTTCTTGAAACAAAGAATAATTCACAGCAAGTGCCATAAATCAATTTTCTACCTTTCAGATAAATGAAAAAAAAATATAGCCTTATACTTTTGGCTAAGGTTCTGTATATACAGAATGCAAAATTTTGATCTATCAAACATTATTATTATATTCAATGTCTACTCTTAAAATTGTTCATTAATCTTTTGAATTTCTATTATTTAATTAAGGAAGACAGAGTGGGCAAATATTTTTGAACGGTAGTGTACTCATACGCGATCGTTCTATACTCGAGTACACAGATCCGCGGAATACTGATGAAAGTTAAGCTCGATGCACTTATTATCCGGCTCGACAGCGCCTTGATTGCGCGGTTTCGATGGCTTCTGTGCAATTAATGAATTACAGTTTCCGTTAATTATTTAATGATTTACAGTTAATGACAATTAATGAATTACAGTTAATGAATTACGCCATCGCGCTGTCATTAGCGAGGCGAGCGGATTATTTGCACCTGTCAAAGTTCAGTCATCGATGCGCTTTATGGCGAATTTCATAACCGACGCCGACTACCGTTGCTAATAAAGGATCCGCGCACGGAGACCCGGCGACGATTATTTAATACTTATCTAACGCCCCTTATGCAACCTTCCTGTTTGCGCTACGATAGCCGGCGCATTTACAGGCGAACAGTAATGCTAATGATAATTGATTAAGCGCGCCAAGATTAATATATTCGATCCTGTCTGAATTTCAACAAGCAATTAGCCGCTTGAGAATTAGCCCCTAAGGAAATCTTCTTAGCTTCGGTCTACTCGTACTTGGAACACATGTATAATTACACAGCAACATACGCATCAACGTTTCTTTAAGATTTCAGATTTTAATTGAATTCAATGCATTCAATGTTGTACCAAATCAACAAAATAGATACTATGACAAATTACGCGAAGCTTGAGTTTCTCTCGCTTATTAATTAACTGGTTATCAATTATTAACATTAGTTATTACGTAAAAGCTAGGTTGTGGATTACTATTTTTTTTTCTAATCGAGAAATCTCTCAATTCCTCTAATAAACGACTAATTCCTCTTGAACTTGACTTCTGATATATCGATGTAACTTTGCGTTAAGGCGAGATTCGCTTCCCCTGCAGCAAAGCTGCAGTCTAGCTCGCTTAATGCAGTGAACGAACGCGTTGTCATCGTCACCCAGTATATGTCTCGCGAAGGAAGTGAGTAACAAGAAGAACCGGTCGACCTGGCACATAACCGCTTCGTATCCGTCATTTTTCCTTAGCTGATATACCTGCTTCTCCTCTGCCCCCTCCTACTGTCTCGCGTCTCTGCTCGTACGTTCAGACTTTCCTTCGCGTGAATGTCACGTTGGCATTTTGCAACGAATCGCTAATAACTACGCTACTATTACTACTTTAGTTATTCCACTGTTTTGTGACAATAAAGAGATATTCTCGCGCTTTTTAATCGCTACGCCAAAAAGCGTCGTTAATCCCATGAAGAGGAACAAAATATTCTGCGATATATAAATAGACTTGCCATTGCGACCACGGGTTCTTTGAGAATTTCGAAAAATTAATCTTTCTCTACTTCTCTACACTGAGAGAAAAATTATTTCAAATGAAAAAAATACATTTTCTTATAACCATATCTTTTGATACAAGCATTTGTTTGTTGTAATTAAGTAAAAATATTTAGTTTTAAGTAAATACACATGTTACTTTAAATATATTATTTTGTACTTTTACATTTTTTACATTTAAATAAATATTTTATAAATAACTTGACAATATTATATTAAACTTAACTAAATTGTTTTCTAATATTAAAAAATCTGATTATCTTGAATACATAAAAATGATCTAACAGTAAATATTTTCTAGAACAAAAAGAAAATAAATATTTAATTAAAAATTATAAATATTATAAATATTTTAATCAAGAAATTTTAAGATTTGAATAAATGAGCTATTAGGACCCACCGAGTAAATAATTTTTTTGTGTTAAGTAAAATTTTTTTGTATCAAGATATTTTTTCTCTCACTGTATCTACTTTTAACAATTTCGATATCTCGACGATTAAATCTCAAACTAAAATTTTGTTAAAATAATTTTAAAATTAACTGGAAAATAATACTTCGAGATGTATGCTTTTGCGTTAAATCTCGCCTACTAATCCAGAATTATCAATGTCTCAACATAGCAATCATCGTTCTTCCTGATTTGGCATTCTCCAACGTACCCTTAAAATATGTTCCAGCAGACTGATCTATTGTAACTACATGTCAGAAACAGGCAACACAATGGCAATAGCGTCTGGAATTTACGGGCGATTGAAAAACGCGGTACACGATACTTTATCAGAGTATCCATTTAACAAACCGTGCGAAACAATTTGCCGCGGACCGATTTGCCATGGGATAAATGGTTTTCGGTGTTTTTCGTTCTATCGTGAAACTGGACCGATCGCGCAATTCTCGATCGAAAAATCGTTCGGGAAAGGAGAATAGGATCGCGGGAGACAGACAGACGGGGACCGGCTGTGTGCGGGGCGCGCGATTGCGCGATCGGATTACGTCAAGGCGTATCTGTCCCGCCCGGAGTTTCCTGGTGCACATATCAGACCGCATTAGAAACGGCATGCATTATAAATGTGGTCGCCTGGGTGTACCCGATCCCACGACCCGCGGAAAGGTCGCGATAAGGTTCACGCGGAAGGGAAAATCGCGCGCGGATTCGCAGATCCGTCGTCTCCTGCGCGCTCCCACGAAAATCGGCCGATTTGCAATTTTCCGGCGAACGAGCGTGGAAACGAACGAAGCGAGAGATACGGTTCCGTGACGTTCGCGGATCGTGTGTCAGCGTCGCCGTAAGATGCAATTAGGGTACGAGCCGCGTGTGTGCCGATCGACAACAAGGGGGACACGCGGACGAGGCGGAGGAGAACGTCGGCGTTACGGAGACACGTATCAGGCCCCCTCCCCCCCCCCCGCGGGGCTATGATTAGCATTCGCTTCTGGAGCCAGGTTTTGCGGCAATCCGGCACGCATGACTGGCCCGCGCCTAGACACGCGCGTACGCAAAACCGTAATTTCGCAGCGTGTTAATAAAACGCCCCGCCGCCCCGACAGGATAATGATCCGGAATCGATCTGCTCGCCCGTCGATACGCCGATACACACCGCGATCTATTAAGATCGCCACTAAGAAATGCGTGACAACGCCGCGAACAGCATTTCCGAGAGATTCATATGCCGGATAAAGCGTATCGAGCGAGATACGAAGCGCCGAAGAGAACGATGTAGACTTAAATCATACTTATAACCGGTATTTCTCTCTTATAGACGGTTGAAATAAGTGCGGTTGCGCGCTTATTTCAGAACAATTTCGTTTGATAAATTACGAATGTAATAAGACGATATATCAACTGAAATTTACTCTTAAAATCATTAGAAACGACAATCGTCAGGTTTAAAAATAAATGAAAGATTTTAGAAATAAGTGAAACGCTTTCTAACTGGACACGTATTATGAATCTATTCTCGGAAACGATTCCGTTCGGAATGATTTCGAAAAACACAGGACAAAGATAGGGAAACTACAAGAAAATGACAAAGACAAGTAGGACAAGTGACTATCATTCCGAACAGAATCGTTTCCGAATAAATTCATAATACGTGCCCTTATCTTCACTGAAAACTGACGATTGATTCGTGAGGTACCTATTTGCTTCGCGCACACTCAAAAAATTAGAGATAATTGCTGAATCGAATTAAAGTTTTATTAAAGTGCGTTTCCTCGGTCCTTAATTTTTTTTTTCAAATAGTATGAGCGATTGCTCGTCATATAATATTGCAATGAACAACCTACTTCTTTCGTGTTCTCTTCTAAATTTAATTTTTCGCGTACATATTGCGCCAGACATGCACATTTCTCAGAGCTCTGAGAAACTTAGTCCAATGCAAACAAACACTTTTTCTATTCACATTCTACTCACAGTTTGTTTCGGAATTCTTTTGTAAGTTATTGTAATACCTTTTTGCCTTGATGACGTAACAACCAGACACGATTACTTTATTACTTTAAATTCACCGATCTATGGTACCTATCAGTATGGTACCTATTCAGTGATGTACCGTATAGTTTACGTCAATACTTTACATGATTATTTACGTGTAAAGAATTAATTCTTTACATCGTTATTTTTCACGTAAAAATGTAAAGAATGTAAATAATGTAAACAAAATAAAGAATTTCGTAACTGACTGATTTACATTATAATTTACATAATAAACGAAAACATTTTTTTTAATAACCTTTATTTAAATTTTCCAAATCAAATACAAGTTTACGATAATAATAAAAATAATTTTTTACTCTATTTTAATTAAACATAACATAATAAACCAAATATCACAATTATCTATCGTCAGGTGTGAATGAATAAACTTTATTTAATATCTGTCAGTTTTATTAGAATCAGTTATTCTAAGAGAGTAGTATATACTACTCTCTTAGAATTGTTTACATTCTTTACGTATTCTTTACTTCATATGTAAAAAATTAATTCTTTACACGTAAACGCACATCACTGATGGTATTATAACGAAATGTAAATACAAAAATTACCGGGTTATCCGATCTCGCAACATTCAGTTCGGTAAACATGAATTATTTCATGAGCCGTACGCAATGAGTTAATATTTTATTAATGAAATCCAGCTAATTAGCAAAATTGCGTCTTCAACAAACATGCTTCTACCGTTCGAGCTACCTTTCACTGTCGCCGGATATTATCGGATTTTTCGACCTCGGATTTACCTCGCGAAAGGACATCGTATCGTGACATAGTTAAGAAATTATTGGTACTTAGACCTTGCAATGCACGCCGATATCTTGCCTCGCGTGACTCCACGATGTACGCTTCGTGAGATAATAGGTACGTCAAAGTCTTGGCGAGTGACAGTCAAGGCTTCGATAGTTTTATAATTCAATCGGTACGAAAGCCACCGAAAAAAATAAAGAATTACTCTAAAATATCGTGCTCGATAACGTAATCGAAGATATATACTCCGATTGACAAATTTTTAAAGATAGTTGCAACCCAGTAAACACTAGATATTCCTGGAATATTCCGTTCGTATTTCGGAATATTTCAGGAATATCTAGCGTTTACTGGGAATATTAATAACAATACTAATACGTCTTGAGAATGCATATAGTTTGCTAGTCTTTCGAGCGGTCTTCCGGAAATAAGAGTATCTACTTGACTCTAGGAGAACCAGAAAAGCTCCAAACGCATTTGTTTCAAATTGAATCTTCATACATATAAATTAACAAGCCCAGATATCATCGAGGTGGAAAGGAGGATCCGCGCGATGTACGACGTATACTTATTGAGAGTAAATTACAGACGACTGCTTATGAATTTGGATCGGGACTCGGGCGATAAGCAACACGCAACGATACACCGGATCGCGCGTCGTGGAAAATAAATCGAGACACGCAACTCACGCGCGCCGTTTGCATAATGTGCAGGACGCGTTAGTCCGCGATCTATCTGCGCGCGAGAGCAGAATTAATCCTTCGCGGCACAGAAACTTTTTGCACGGAGAAACGATGCAGAAAAAGTTATCCTATAAAAGATGCAAGAAACACGGCGGTCGCAATTGCGCTAACTGCACCAGTTCGATGTCAGCTGCAACGATCTCTCTCTCGTACAAAATAGCGGCTAAAGTAAACCGTTCCCGAAATGCATGCTAACGCGAACCACCGTGCCAGAATCGACATCTCCCAATTTGTACGGTCATATTTTGCCGGTCACGATCAGTAACCACGTTGCGGCGAAGACAGATGCTTTCCGGATGACTTGTCAACACCGACACTTATATAAATGCTTTCTCGTCGTCGAAGCCGCCGCGGGTGTCGTTTACTTTTACCACGTATTACCAGGGTGTTTATTCAAATCATGTAAAGAAATTCCCTGAGAATTCTCAGTTTTTCCAGGCATTTTTATTAAAAGTTCCAGGTAAGATTAGAGAATTTTTTAATGCAATTTAGAAATTAATTTATTTTATTATACGTTCTTTTTAATGTCTCTTCCTCTTATAATCTTTCACAAAACTATACCTACACTGTAAAAAAAGAGGATGTAATATTACTTCACTATTTATGATGGAAACTTACAAAATCACGTATTTTCACAATAATAATTGTTGTAAAAATACATGAGTTTGTTACACTGAGAGAAAAATGTATGATATTTGGAACTATAATGACATAGTAAATGATTATTAGTTAGGAATATTTTTATAGTAAG
>NJRQ01000011.1:1318878-1360194 GCA_003063805.1 Aphaenogaster ashmeadi | reverse complement strand
ATGTTATGAATAAATCTTTTTGAAATATTCATATAATATTATTTACAAACGTTCAAAATATGCACATAAAATCAACATTTCTAAATGTTACTTTAATGTTTCTTGCTTACTGGGTGAGTTTAATCCTATCTGTCTTGATGTATCAACTTCTCATTGTGATATTATCAATTCGTTATTCTGATAAACTAATTAATTATTCGATATTATTCGTTTGTAGTTGTAGGATTTTATTTCGCGATAATGAGGAAACCTGTCTTATATACAATTCTTTTTTTTAATAGATCCTCATAACTTTGAGCAGGTATAGGTATTTTAGATGGTTAAAAATGGAAAAGAAACGAACAATTTACGTACTATATTCAGTATCGGCAACGATGTTGGCATTTTAAAATTGCTTTTTAGGAGAATGCTTGATTGGCGAAGTGAGAATATATGCATTATCTTTATATGTTTCCTCTATATTACTGTTAAGTTATTAATTATCTAAACATTATTTACATATTTACTTAGAGCTGAACATCTTAAAGAGATTATGCTACACGTAAAAATATAGATAATTTCCCAAGGAGAACAGAAAAGTCAAAATAATGTGTCAATTTGATATCATATTGACCAAATTATGTCATTTTTTGGTCATGATTGAAATCTCGATCTAAAAATCAAAAAGACAATAAAAAAGGAGTCAATATAAAGTCATTTTTAAGTCATCTGAGATCGAAATTTCAATCATGACCAAAAAAAGACATAATTTGGTCAATATGATATCAAATTGACATTATTTTGACTTTTCTGTTCTCCTTGGGTTGGATAAAACATCGAGAGAAATCCATAATTGTAAAACTTATTTTCAAAGTATTTAAAACTACGAAGCTTTGATGACTATATCAATTCAATAATTAGTAATTTGTAATAATTGGATGGATTTGTAATGTCTCAGATGCTAACTTTAATTCGCCTAACGTAATTTCAAAGTATTGAGAAAACGATAAAAAAATGACATTTTAATTCGGTACAATACCAACCTCTTCAGGTTTATTTAGTTCTGAACGTGATTAATGAAAGAAAAAAGATCTACATTATATAATTTAGCAAAAAATGTTGATTTAGTACATCATGTTGCAAAACGTGGCCTTTAATCAGGTGTTATTTTACAAACTAGTATGAAATGCCAATCGAGCCAGTATGTCTTCTAATGATATGCATTGCTCGATCGCGAAAGCCGTTATACTTAACGGCCGGAAAGTTTTACATCTTTTCCCTGGAAACGTTCAGCACGGTAATCTTCGATGATCTTCGCGAACGTTTCCAACAGGACAATTATGGATATCTGAAGCGCGACCGCTTTGTGTTTCTGGTTCATTTAATTTACCTATAAATAAACTGCAAGGAGAATTAAGAGATACGATGCAGCTGCGCTCCGTTGCAGATCGTAGAGACTTCCATGGCGTACCTCTCGGTTTTGTGAACCATCACGTAGTTCATCAAGTTCAAATTCGGAATGGATTAACAATTCGAAAAGGTGCACGAAATTCTTGATTATCTTCTTACGAACAATAAAGGCGCTTATTTTTAAAAATATATACTTTTATTGTACGACGTGTTGATATCATCTTTAATGCTTTATACATACCTTTACAATTTATTTCTTGCAATATTATTGTATAAGTCATGTTATTACATAAATCTTGGTGAGAGAACTATAATTTTTTAATTAATCTAACTATATTTTGAAAATACCTACATGGTGTGCAGTAAATTATGCAGCACTTACGACAACTCGATTGACAAGGAAGATTGTGTCATTCAAACGGAAAATATCAATAAAAACGTCGAAAGTTAACTTGTCTCATAATTGACTGCACATAGACCACAATATTGAGTACTTATTGTTATAAAATCTGGGATGATGGACAGGATGTATTTATGAGAAGATCTGTCGATCACAGCAAGACGAAGCGACCACGCATAATTTAAATTCATCAACGTCACTTCTAAATCGTCTCGTCTTACCGCGACCGACGTTCCGTTCTTTTTTTTGGCTGAAGGAGTTGAAAGAAAAATTTATTTCCGTTTATTCAGGAGAGATACAGAGTGTACAATGTTCATAGGATACAAATTATGCATGTCCTTGCTTGTCCTATCTTTTTTTCGCTTGTGCTATTGCCGATTATGAGTGCGCAACGGATCGTTATCGCGCGCGTGCACACAGCATTCCCGATCTACGCGCGGGTGACGCACACGCGGCCAACGCTCGCGAGATGCATTCTGCTTCGAATTTTCGTGAAAGTACTCGGAAAACAAAATGACATTTGCGAGAGAGAAAGAGAGATGAAGAAAGTATATCTCGCGGACGTATCGTGGAATTGGCACGCGACTGCTCGCAGAAGTGCATCACATATGAGCACGTACGATTGATGCACGTACATCAATACGTAGCCAGATACAGATTTGAAGATAATTTTGTTTGATTGACCATCGAAATAATTATGTAGGTCACTCAAGTTGGTTGTTAAAATGTCAAAACTTTTTGTAACATTATTATTACTTCAGTGTGTCACATAATTATTTTGATGGTCCAGAATAATTATTTTCAGATCTGTATCAGGCTGAATTTTTAAATACTTCAAAACCGTTCTTTCCGTATACAAATATAATTTCTCTTACAATATCAAACTCATCCGACAAGTTTCTCAAAAACTATGACTGTTCGCGTGTAAACTCATGAAGGTTTCTGCATATGATATCTCGCGTGATTTCGTTAACCGAACGCATCATATCCTGTATTGAAAAAGAATCTCGAATGCCGTGACATAAGACGTGACATCCTAAGTGCGATCCGTACAACAGCCGCGCGAGAAAATCATGTGCATCGATTCCGCATTTCCCGCGACATAAATCCTCGCGCCTGACTTTGTTCTTCTTTTCTTTCCTTCAGCGTATTTCCCGTTTCTGTCGCGTGTTTCCTCTCCCTTTTTTCTACATATAATAAAAGATAAAATTGCGAGTGAGAGATGTAGCGTTTCCCTTCCTGTTTATCCCCTTGCCTCATTATCGAAATTGCAAGACGCCCACGTCGGCCAACGGTGGTGGTTTTCAGGAGAGGGAGAGGCTAATGGGGGAATTGAAAATGTGCTACAAGACATGTCTAGCTATCTCCGAGATAGGGAGAAAGAGAGAGGAGAAAGAAAGAGGTACGAATCGGGCGCATGATCAGCCTCGAATCAATAAAGGGGATAAGATTTGGCGTACAAGGATAACATTGATGTTCACTGTTCGCGATCCTCGGCCTCTCTTTGCCGACAGGTACCTCATTTTTCGATCGTGATAACAACGGCCCACGTTCTTATCGCACGCCTAAATTCTCGTTTAAGTTGTGCAAAGTATAATACAATCCCTGAACCTTAGAACTTAGGAGATAGCGATGATTAACAGGACTATACGAACGATTAGTCAGCGAGTTTAATGTAACAAGACAATGAGTGCTGTAATAGATGGTCGGGAATTAGTGCAATAAGAGATAGCACGGGAAACCGGTATTATTAAACCGTACTATTAAACGTGACGAAAGAGATTTCTGCGGCAGGTCCGAATGGCATTTACGATCGAGAATCATCTGGTGACGCGTACGCGTGCGTTTCTTTGATTGCATAAAGTTGAAATATTGTTTTGGGACGAAAAACCCGAGAGTAATTGTGAAACATGTGAGAGAATAGCGACAGAAGTTTCAACGTTACCGTGAATAATAATGACATTGGTAATAGTAGCAATGATTATCACAATAATTCGAATGCGACATGCGGCGGCGTAAAAAAATACGAATAAGTTAAATAAAGAAATGTCTTCCGAAAGATTTGAGAAATTGTATTATTCCAAACCTGTCTGAACGGAGAATTTGTATAAATTTTTGCATGTTCGTTCATAAATCATCATGAGATTCTTAACTGTCCTTTTTCTTAATATACAATGTAATGATCATGTTTGACATGTGAATAACGAATGTGGATGAAAAAGCAGAAAAAATTTAGACAATTACTCGGTGAAGTAGATATGCAATCCGTGTATTATTGATGAAAGCGTTAGCATCTTTGTCATATTTTATTGCATGATGCCATTCGTGATGTGAATTCGCGAAGTTCTCGATTAATCGATATCATTTTCTAACTAAAAAAATCTGCATAAGAAAAGAAATATTGCACCGTAATTAATATGTTTTGCAGGACTCAATTGTTCCATGCTAAAAATACACAAATTGTCCCCGCAAATTGGACTTTTGTTAGTTATAATTATATGCGCGTGCGTGTATGTGCGTGCACGTAAATACATTCACACACATCTACCGTTAAATATTAATGAATTACATGACAAAATAAATGAATGTCCAATTTGTCGGAGACAATCAATGCGACACATTCCTTTTGTCGCCAAATAGAGATCCTAAGTGTATCAGCTGCATAAACTTAAAAGAACTTTATATTTGTACAAGAAAGACGTTAATAACAAAAAAGTTACGTATGCATGAACAAAATGTTTCTTTCAATAGTGCATGAAAATCCTGTTTAATAAAATATTTAAGCTTCGCACAAAGCACATCCTGGATTTAGCAAAGTAAGATAAGGTGAACAAAATTTATGAAAATACAAGAGTTACAAATATTTTTGTTTGCAGAACAAAAGATGTTTGATACTTTAAAGTTTAATGATATGTATGTCGATGAATGAACAAGTCTCATAATATGTTAAAATTTTTTCATATGACAATCGCGAAGAATTTATAGACAGATATTTACGGACAGACATAACAAGTGAGGTACTTAATCATTACTATGTACGAGTATTGCAAATACGTTATGCATATGTTTACGTATTCCATAAAATATTAAGTGTTTCGTAAATGTAACTTTAAAAGAAAATTGCAAAAAATTTTGAAAATTTAGATGATAATTTAAGGTTAAACGAGAAAATAAATAAGGCAATCTCCTCATTTTAACACGAATCTGCCCAATCTCATCTGTGCGTTGCGAATCAAATAATTTCTAAATCGTGAAAAGTTAGTAAAAATAAAATATCTATAGGGAAATATTCTCTCCCTTTCACGTAGAATCTACATATATAGGAGGGAAGTTTACGAACGATATCGATCATTACGAAATAAACCCATGGCTATTCCATGATACCGATAATAATTAATAACGAATTCGATTGTATGCATTTGTGCACGTTTATGTACCTAAACGAATTCGCTAAACTTGTAAATTTCATGTTTAGTTATTTAAAGAGATGATCGCGTTTTTAGTCATGTCATATTAATGTCAACATACCTGTCTCTTATACACATCTAGATGTGTATAAGAGACATAGCTTATCTCGAGAGCTTTCCAAAACACTATAATTAAGTATTTTTTCATTAAGAACTTTTGGAGTTATAAGGCTTGAAGGTTCTAGTATTTTGACATAAAATACAAAATATCTTGTAAAACATTAAGTTTTCGGTAATGTTACCTTAATACTTTTATGCACAGAATAATGAGACGAATCAATTGGTATGAAAAAAGACATGGTTGCTTTTAAGAAAAAATATGTAATTTGCAACATGCATCTGCATACTTTTTCTTAAAAGCAACTATGTCTTTTTTTCATACCAATTGATTCGTCTCATTATTCTGTGCATAAAAGTATTAAGGTAACATTACCGAAAATATAATGTTTTACAAGATATTTTGTATTTTATGTCAAAATACTAGAACCTTCAAGCCTTATAATTCCAAAAGTTCTTAATGAAAAAATATTTAATTATAGTGTTTACAAGAATATGCAATAAAAATTGGGGTTTCCATTTAAAAATTTCAAGGTGACCTTACTTTTTTATGGAAAAAAAATGTTTGGTCAATTTTTATTACTGCAATTTGTTGCCGGTTAGAAACTGATAAATTTTTGTTTATGACTTTTTTTGTCAGATTATTGTAAGTGCCTTAAAAATCGTGGCGATCGTTACGAGGACCACCCTGTATATGGAAAGCGAAAAGGTTTATGAGATCGATCAACCAACTGGCCTAGTCTTCCTTGTACGATACCGTAATATACCTCAATCCTAGATTCAAGCATGAAATTGGCGTGAATCCATGAAAAAACGAAGAAATAAGATAGCACTATTACTGTTTTCTTAGTACACAGGAAACTGTGTCTCCCGATCAATAAATAAAATGACTCGACAAGACAAGCTTTGAAAGAATGAAACCTATCACCTCAGGCGCACATTTACAAATATATACAAGTAACGGAATGATTCCTAATCACTGAAATCATGACACTTGCAAAGCATTATAATCATTTCCATGTTATACTTAAAATTTAATTAGTAGTTATCATTCAACTATATATATTGCATTAATAAAATTCCAACATAACAATCGAATTGCTAACGGTGTTAATTATGCGGGAAAGAAAAATGGTACTTCTTTTCATACGTCTCAATGCTAATACAAATTGTGTCTGAAATCTTTAACTTGCCAAATATTACTCTGCAAGTACCTGATTTCTGCGTATACTGCGGTATTCGCAAGCTTCGTTTGCAAGTACCAAAGAATGAACATCAAATACCTTGTAGCATACGATTAGTGGACATGCCTTTAACACATGAATTGAGACTGTAATAGGCGAGAAGGTAATCGGAATCAGGATCAAGGATCAGAGCCGTAGATTGGGAGTGAAGGCAGTTGAACACCTGAAAAAACTCACCGGTTGGTGACAGGTGGTTTCAATCATCAAAGTGTCAGCCCGTTTCTAATTCGTTAAAGCTAGAACTTTGTTTCTGAGCAAAAACTAAAAGGCGGCTCCGTACGAAACTGTTTCACGCAACATAATAAGATAGTCAATGGCTTATTATAGGGATGTTTCATTTGCAAGTCTCTATTTCTTATCTTCTTAAAGTGACTATTATCTACGTACTCTGCAAATGAAACATCCTCAGATTTATGCCAGTGTCGGTGACCCTTGTAATGCAGTCGTATTATCGATTGCATTACAGTTGTACAGCAAAAGATAATGAAGTAACCATTAGCGTCTTTCTTAATATGTACAATAGTAAGCTTCAGGAGCAAATAATATTCTATTCTTCAACTTGCATGGAACACCTAATCCTTATAAATAATAGCAACATTAAGTATCGCGTAAATAATAGTTCATACTTAATACAAACAGTAAAGCGTATTAAAACGCTAACAGTACAGTACTGTTTGCAAGTCCCTAAACAAGCAGATCACGGCACGTGACTTGCGTTATTATGAGTAATAAAGTATATCAGAGCTACTTACAACTAAATCGTACACATATGCATTTTTAAAGCATATTCCGCAGTGCATTACAAAAATGCACTATATATATAAGAATATATTTTGTATTTTGTGTTTTTTTTTCTAACATGTGGAAACACTCGCAAATACGGAAATTTCCATACATGTAATTTTCTCGATCAAACTATTCCTGCTCGTCATGTAAATTATGTAAAATTATGTTATATCAAGTATTATCAAATCTTAAGTTCCTTGTTCAAGTGTTTATCGATAAAAAAAGAGTAATGTAAATGATATATACAAAAAGGAAATATAAAAAGTATGATTACTATTTTGTTTACCAAGCGAAATAAATTTAACCTTCATGGCGACAAATTTTTCTCTTCAACCATGTGTCTCAAAACTATTATTTCACTGATATAAGTGACATCACAGACACTGGCACAATCGCGTAAGCTTCCAGCGTAATTGTTCCCATTGACTGTCGATGTTTTTTTATAATACTATTAATTATAGTGTCTCACATAAAACACATAAATCGTCATCAATTGATTGATTCCACCTGGACAGCTTCCTCCATTGCGTGATGCTGTTTTGCTTTTACGAAACGAAGGACTTACAGTGGGCAGTGGATGGTTGCGTGAGAAATGTTTACAGTCTAGATGACCCAGAAGAGCATCTGTGGATTGACGTAAGATAGCAATCCCACGATGATCATCAAGTGCATACGAATCCTTCCTGCGCTACTGTAGTTGCACCAGTAGGTCCTTCCTAGACAACAAATGTACATCAAGAAAGAATAAATCATATTATTAATTATCGTCAACAAAATGTCAAATTTATCTTAATGCATTTCCACTTGTTGGAATATGTATTCGCAATTGCGATCGAGTGCCTTCATGAAATAAAAAAGCTATTTAATGCTCATTTAATGTGGGGCGCATTAACTTTCTTATTTCTTAAATCTGAGAATTTTTTTTCAAAATCATGAAATAAGTGAATTGCTACTGATAATGCTTACATATTTAACACATCTAGAATTCTGTATCAAAAGGAAAAATATATCAACAGATGAATATCAAGTAAAAAAAGCAGATAATTAAAACTAAATTACGTGTTATCATGCGTCTATCCTTTTTTACCTCTACCTGGCGAGATGGAGAAATAACAAAAATTTCGTGATAAATTAAAATTTTTCACTTACTATGTTTCATTTTTTCATGATTAACTATTTTATCCTGTTATAAAGATTATTATTCATTATATGTACAATGTCTTACGTCCTTATTAGTTGATAGATTCGGTTTGTATTCATCCATACTGAAGCCAGAATTGCTATCTTCTCCGCAAGATTGAACGACTAACGTTGTGTTCTCCGTCTATAAAAGGATCAAATCGATTTAAGTGATGTATATAAATGTAATGCATTACACTTAATTCTATACAGATAAATTTAAAACATCTTTTTTTCCTTCGACTATGTTTTACAATATGTACACTACACACTTGCTCTTCCGTCTCATTGATTCGCCGCTTCTTTCCACACGCATCAAGCGTCTGATCCGATAATCTCTTCCTGCCGCTTGTATCACCTTGGTTTCGCGGCGATACACTACCACTATTTCCATTTCCAGCAATATTGCCGTTCCGATGCACACCGCTAGAAACCTACAAAAATCATTGTATAGTAAGTGTAATTAAATATCTTAAATTGCAATTACTCGAAGGTATAATTTGATTACTATAGATAACTTATAAAATATTCGCTAAGTTTGATAATTTTGCTATGTTCCCTTACATCAAAGCTCGGTAAGAAATGCACTTCTCGGCCGATTTTCAGCTGGCTCCGCCCGGCGCTACACGGAAAAAAAAATTTGTTCAACGAAAAAAAATTATTTGACTGAACAAAATGTTGCGGTCAAATACGTGCAAACAAATGTCAATGTAATAAGAGCTAAATATTTTGTTTAATTGCTACGATAATTTTAAATTTGGTCTAACCAAATTGAGTTATTGCAGACAAAGTATTTATTTGATTCTAGAGTATATTTAATTGAATAGAAATTTATTTTGATGATCCATAAAGTTACATTAATTAAGACAACAAAAAGATGTGTGTGAAACAAAAAGTATGATAGAACAAAATCTATATTTAAAATAAACACGTAACGTTTTCGCTCGACTTCATTACAGTTGAAACCTATACAGATCAATATTACCGCAAACTTCATATATTTTTCATTTAACCAAAGACAATAGTCATAGTGACAAAACCTACAGTAGAACGAACTTTATGGAATAACTAGCTATTAAAAGACGGTAACCAAATGTTTGATTCAAATGACCTTATATTATTTTCGCGTGCACACATGTTTTGTTGTACAATAGATGGTTCCATTTAAAAAATTGAAGGTGACCTTCACGTGACCTTCAAGCAACTATTCAAGGTCAAACTAATAACACCATCTTATGTGTCCCTCGAAACCGTACAACTTTTGTCTGAAACATTTTTGCGTATCTTCCATATTTTTCGAAATATTTGCCTGCGTTGATTAAAATGACTCACCCTGTATATTCAAGACAACCAAATGTTTTGTCCACAAATAAGTATACATTCTGCATTGTATAGAAAAATTCTTAAGTCAGACTGACCCAATCGATCATTAATTGAAGTTCATGAGAAGCTTAAATATTTAGTTTCTTTAACTGTATGTAAACTTTGAAAGAAATATTTTTCATAAGATACAACTTAATTGTTTGTTGGAAAGTAAGGTTGTTAATATGCTGGGTCAACAGTTTTGGACTGGTAATGCGTTAACGTATTAACAACGTCAAATCAACATTTCTTTAGTTACAGTGAACTACTTAACTTTCCAAAACTACTAAGTAATTCTAACCACATATATATTTTCAAATGACTGAATATCGCAACGTCAGACCAAACAAAATTAGTTTTATTTTGAGGATGAACTAGAATTCAATTAACACTATATGTGGTCAGAATTACTTAGGAAAGTAAAAGTTTTGGAAAGTTAAGTAGTTCACTGTAACTAAAGAAATGTTGATTTGACGTTAATACGTTAACGCATTACCAGTCCAAAACTGTTGACCCAGCATATTAACAACCTTACTTTCCAACAAACAATTAAGTTGTATCTTATGAAAAATATTTCTTTCAAAGTTTACATACAGTTAAAGGAACTAAATATTTAAGCATCTCATGAATAATCGATTGGGTCAGTCTTACCTAAGAATTTTTCTATACAATGCAGAATGTATACTTATTTGACAAAACATTTGTTTGTCTTGAACATATATAATTTATGAAACCGTTGTTATCTCATATAATAAAGACGCAGTTTATTCAAACAAATTCTCGCATTTAAAATAAAATATTTATATGACTGATATAAACACATTTAGTTGACTCCGTGAGACTGTTGAAATAAATATAACAATGCTGGTAACTGATTTTTCTTAAAGATAACCAAATGATGATAGTCCTGTCGATTAAATGAAATGGTTGAACCATTTCCGTCAATCGACATTGAACAGTTTGTTAAGTAGACTACGGTTAAGTTCGGTTGAATAATAAGTTGTTCCATTAACCAAATCTTCAAACAACTAAATGTGTTCAGTTCGTTAAACAAATTTTTTTTTCCGTGACTCCATTTACCGCGTCGTCCCGCGTGCAGCCTAAAAGCCGCTCGAGCCTAGAGCAGCTCTTAGGCTGCGCGCGGGACGACGCGGTAAGGGGAGTAGCGCCGGGTGGAGCCAGCTGAAAATCGGCCGAGAAGTGCATTTCTTGCCGAGCTCTGCCTTACATAATATATATGCAAATTACGCAGTACAATAAAAATCAATATTCAATGTTAACAAAATTCAAATATTAGAGTATGTGTCTTATACCTTTCTCTCCTTTTTCAACAAACTTGGCGATACATAAGTATGCAAGTCCTTCCTTTTTACATGCTTAGCCTCAATCCACATTCCTTCCTTGAACATATTTATTTGTTCTGCTTGCCTCTCAACTATAACAAATACATATATGATTATATATTCTAAATTTGTATAATTTATAGTCAAACTTGCCTGTGTCCACAAAGGATTTGATATCGTATGTGAGGTCGACGTTGATATTCTCGCCCTTTTCACTTTTCTCGCTTTTTTCGCATTTAGCAAAAGCCAGGCCGATAAACCACATAGAACACTGTTTGCCCGATTCTGGATTCAATGGTGGGAACGCCTCCGGATTAACGTGTGCCAAAGTAATATGAGGATTCCTTTCCAACATACCTGTGAGAATGGTTATAATTTTGCCAATTTGGCATCCGCGGATTATTAGTATCGTAATATATACATATAAAAATAATAAATATATACATATAAACAATTTCACCATCACAAGACAGATTAAAACAAAAATTAATAACTGCTCCTTATTTTTTCCTAAAGTTATTATAATTTATTATAACTTTTAATTTTTGCTGATTTTATATTCATAGCGTTTTTGTAACGTATTTTAATCTACGATCTTGTGATAAACAACAAAAACAAAAAAGATAAAAAAGCAATAAGTACAGAATATTGAATTATTACTTTTTAAGAAATTAATCTGAATAAGTTTTAGACATCAATAATGTTAATCTGTTGTCTCATGTAGTGCACTCAATTAAATACATCTAAATTTATTTCGGTTTCTACAATATTTTAATACGTTAATTTGTATCTGCATCCCACGGATGTTAAGTAAATTATTATATGATAAGAAATAAAGTATTTTTTTATAAGAAAAATAATATATATGTACGTTCCTTGCAAATGTATCATCATATTCGATCTGTTACCTATTAAGTGTCGTATTTTTGACTCGACAAGGCCACACCACTCAAGTTGATCTTCTGCGCTTAAACTTTTGGCTAATAATACAATGTAATGCTTGTATTTGCCAAAAAAGTTTGGCGGCTCGAACAACTTGTCCCACGTTGCTTTACCCATGATAATTTCTTCAGTTATGCCTAGTCCATTTTCAAACGCTTCTTGCATGATCGTTCTGGTCGATACTGATACGTTGAAAGTAGAATTTTGTTGAGGATACGCTGGTGTAATTATTGGCATTAGATGATATCTGTCTGACACATTTACCTGGAAAAAAGTTTAAGTAAACAAAAAGAATATATTTTACAAAAAATTCATTATGCATACTCTCTAAATTTTTTTTAGTAAATTGCACTCCAAATGAGTGAAAATTCACTCTAAGCGAGTGAAAATATTGCCACTCAAATTTCAAAGTGGCAGTATTTTCACTCTTTGGAGTGAGATTTTACTCCAAGAAATTTAGAATGTATATTATTCTTTTGTGTGTGATATTGTGCATTACTTGAAACATTTATTTATATAAAGTATAAATATTTATATAAAAATATAAAAACTGTTATAATTCTTACTCTTGGATCCCAAACTGGATAACCCAAATTAACGTTATCAGGTTGTTTTAAAAGTACTGGTTGTGGCCACTTCCACTGAGAGAATACAAGGAAAAATTTTTCTATCAGAGTTGCAGCAACGGCATTGGGATAAAGCTGACATGTCCGAGCAACCAACATTGCCCAAGAAACGCCACCAAGATAACCTAAGACATTGCTGTATATGCCATGTCCTAAAAGTAAAAAAAAAGTATATCAGGATAAGCAGATTTTACACATCATGTCAGTTATTATAAAATAATTTAAGTATCACACAATCTTACGTTTTGCCCATAATTTTATAGCTCTAAGAGCCAATCTGAAATTTTCTATATTAGGTACTAAACGCAATATTTCGTCTGTCACTCTGCAACCATTAAGACTTCTGACACATTTCTGATCAAGATTTTTTAGTAGCATGTCATCCCTGAGATCCTACATTTATAAAAATTTATTGTAAAAAATAAGATTAGAGCATTCAATTTTTATATAAATATAAAATATTATTAACCATTGTATCTGGAATTTCCTTAAGAGTTAACTTCGCAAATAGCATGTCGATTTCTATACCATCAAAGTTCATTTTTATAACTGGTACGAAGGCTTCTTCTACTGCCTAAAATGTAATAAATATTGCAATTATCAAATCTGAATTAAATATATATTAGACTACTGTATATGTACATATACTTCTAACTTGATTTTTTTTATCTTTTATAGATAATCAGAAACATTTTTCTGTATCAAATGCATTTTAAACGATTGTATATTAACCAAAAAGAGATCTTTTCAAAAAGAGATTGTATATTATATAAATTTAATAATACTATACCATACATACAAGAGCTTGTTCTGAAGAGATAAATATATTTAATATGGCGTGCAGTAGTATTACATATATTAAATATTCGTCAATTACATACCCTTAAATCTGTAACTTCTTCCTGCATTTTCAATAATTCGAAAAAGGACGTAAAATAATCCGATCTATATATATGACGTGGTACAACACACAGTGCGTCAATGTCGGCGCCTTTGTGATGTACACCTAACCTATATGAACCGAACGTGTATATTTTACCACCCACTTGTTCGGCCACATTAGGTGGCATGTTTCTAGCTATACTCGTATCCCTTATCCATTGTTTAACCAATGCGTTCAGTTTACTGCGAGAATAAGTTTCAACAGTTGATTACAACAGTATTTTCATTATCAGCAAAATGTTGACAACTATATTATATAAACAATTTAGATATACCTTAAAATCTCCATCCTATGGTTCAACTCTTCTTCAGATTCGAAAACATTGTAGGGTTTCAGGGCCTCCTTCAATTCGTTGGTTCTGGCAATGTCCATGGGTTTAGGTTCAGCTACGCTGATAGCTGATGTCATCCCCAGAGTGCGCAAATTGTTCTTTTCACTCGACGCAGAGTTTGCATTAGAATTATTATTACTTTGCGTCGACCACATCTTGATATCTTTCAATTAAGTATGCACCTGCAAACAGACATCTCGCTATAAATACAATCTCTTGTCATTCCACGTGCTTCAGGAACAATCGGATATATATCGCACGAGAAAACACACATCAAAGATCGAGCATCGACTACAGAAAGCACCAATAAATGACGACCTTAAGAGCGATCTTTGTTTCAACGTGATCCAAGCGCTTGGTCCAGCAAGTGCTTCGTGGATGAGGATTCCATCTAAACAATGGTTGGCGCGTGGCGATACGTGAGACCAAGCGAGGAACGAAATCGAGACAAAGAGCCGGACAATGACGCACGCGCCAGGGTGCTTACCGCTTGATAATGTTTCGTCAAAGATGCAACGGCATGATAAATGGGGGGACGCGCAGGACGAAGTACTTGGCTCGCGTTGTCAGGTTATAAAACACAGCAAAAGTGCACGCGCTAGCGCGGCATAGCGCGGCGCGTCGAGTCGCGCTGCGGTCGCTGAAGAAGGTACGGCGACGTCGCGTTCCTGCGAAATCCGCGCGCGCCACGCGGACCGCTGCACGGCCTACGACGGCGCGGGTCTGCCCGTAAACAACCTCCGCGGCAACGGGGGTCGCATCTAGCCACGCGAGTCGCGGGCGGTGCGTCTCCGGTTGCGGTTGCGGTTGCGGCTACGGCGGCGGCGAGTCGCGCGCGGCGTTACGACGTTACTGTGCCCCACGGTACCGTGTCGGATCGACGGCACGCGTCTCGATTCCTACACAGTACACTGCGTCGCGACGCTACGTAAATAAACGGCCGAGCATTACCGCACGCGAAAAAAATAAGCGGAGACAACACGTATACCCGCGCACCCCGCGCCACGAACACCATCTACAACGCTGGCTGCAACACAAACATGGCGTACCACGACACGACCGCTCGTTGGCTCGTAACAGTCGGGGTTTAGGCGATTTACGAAGAGCGCATCCTATTCCCGCATGCTGGACGCGCCGACAGCGGCACCTGGCCTGGACGCGTCTAACTGCGTGATCGCGAGCGAGTGGCATAGATAATGCAGAATCTCTGCCTAGTCAGGAGAAAAAAAGATTTTTGAGATTTTTTTAAAAAACCTAATGCATATTTTTTTACAAATGGTCTGTTCTTATTGCACTAGTTCAGAAGTGCAGCAACAAAGAACAGACCAAAGGTTTCTATATTCAAAAAAGTATCATTTCACAAAATTTCAGTAAAATTTCGGTGCAAAAATATTAATTTATAACGAAGTTACAGCCTTTGTTCGGAAAGCCTTTTTTCCAAAGGTGTTTTGCGGTGACCACTGCTGTTCGGAACTGGGTTATTTGAAATCAAAAATTCGAAAAAATTTAGTTAATATATTAGTTTATCCAGGCCCGTGTTCTGTAATTAGTTTATCTAGGCCCGTATTCTGTACCCTCTTTTATTGATAAAAGTGCCTCTAAAAGAGGTTTAGAAGCCACCTGATTGGCTGAGAAGCCACATTTATGGCACTTTTATCGATAAAAGAGGGTACAAAATACGGGCCCTAATCTTTAACGCTTTCCCGTTACAAAAAATTAATCTGCGACAAAATGGCGGCCGCTTAAAGTGAAATTATCGATTTTCATTTTAAAAAAAACGTTTATTTTTCGTTCATAAAATAAAAACTACGCATTAAAAAAAATCCTTCCTTTAAGGACTAGATTTTTATGTCTAAAAGAAGCCTGCAAAAATTGAAGTAAAATGGTGCAGCGAGGTTTTCGAGATATTTTGGTCACCGACTTTGGAAATGTGGTTTTGAAAGAAAAACGCGTTTAAACTTTCAAGTGCAGTTTACAACTAAATAAAAAATTTATTTTTCAATTTACACAGAGTTATCTATTCCAGGCCCATACAGCAGATCAGCTGCTGCCTCCAAAATGTGAAAATTCGAAAATTAATCATTTAAAAATGGAAAAAGGAAATGTTTGATTTGGAAATGCATAAAGAAGTGAAGAATATTAATTAATAGAAGAATATTAATTAATTAATTTTCTTGTAAATTGAAAAGTTTATTGAATGGACATTTAATATTAAAAATTTTAAATAAATAGAATTAAAATTTTTAAATTATATTAAATTGTTGTGTGTGCGCGCATGTGTGTGTGTGTGTGTGTGTCGAATTCACACAGCACTTTGAAGAAATGTATAAAAATTTGCTAATTAATTAATTTTTAATCGACACACACACACACACACACACGCACACACATATACACACAACAATTTAATTTAATTTAAAAATTCTATTTATTTAAAATTTTTTCAATATTAAATGTCTATTCAATAAACTTTCTATAAGCCAGTATCTGGTAGCCATTAAATTTATTTATTTATTTTTAAATATAAGTGTTTATATATATATATTATTTCATTAAAGGTCGGTGACACTGACAATTTGTTAGGTTATTTTTACTTTTAATAAGGTTTTAAAATAGGGAAATTGTCATATTGATTAGATACATTATGGAAAAACCTAATGAAACCACATTAATTAAAAATCATTTTATAATTAAAGTATAACTTACACTGAGGTCCATTTTATATGTTATTTAAAAAATAAGATCTTGAATCTGTATTTTCCGTATACAATAAAAAAAATTAATAGCAATTGCGATAAATTTTTATATTAACCATAAAAGATATTTTAAAAAGTATTCATTCTCTCTCTTCGAGAGACTACTTTTGCATGTGAAAAATGAAATTATTATATTCATTGATTATTCCACTTTTTTCTGAGCTATCGCGCGCAACCCGAAGTGCACCTGGCACGCTGAATCAAAGTGGTATAATTTTGCCGGAAATTTTGTTACGCTGGCTCGGCCAATATTTTTTTGTGCCTCCGAGGCGAGAAGGGTGCTGACAGAATGAGAGGAAGAAAACGAGGTAACCGCGTGGAGCGCGAGTTTCATTTGCGGCTCTAGGCGCAGCTTACCCGGGAGGACACTTCAGCCGGAGCATTTGCTACCTACCGCTAAATTAGCACTGGAATTAATCTCCATCCAGTCTCGCACTTCGTGTGGTCTCCGACGGACCGTACGACTTTGACGAATATTGTGTCATTTCGTACGCGCCATGGCGCAGCAATACTTTATTCGACATACCGACAAAGGGCTTTGTCATAATAATACCTTGATAAAAAATTTATTCATAGAATTCTTCATATAATTTTTTTGAATTTCTAATTAGATTTTATAACTTTTTAAAAAATTTCAGATTACGAATTGGAACATTTATCAGAAATATTAAGAAAATGTGAAAAGATATGAGAGAAAATCTACATCTTTTCTACAATTTTTTATACGTAAATTCTGAAATATTCTACGATTTCTTATTCTATAATGTCCAAAGAAAACTTATAAAATCTGAAGAAGTTTAAATTTTTTTAATGCATTAAAAATATATATATATATATATATATAAATTTTAAAATATGAAAAATTTTTAAAAACTTTATGAGATATTACGAGAATTTTTTTGCCAGGGTAATGATAGAAAAATTTGGTATAATTAAGTCGTTGTTATTCGCGGTCATATCCTGGTATAAATAAGGATTTCTTATTCATATTATGAATGTGTAAGCACGTTTACGAATGAGAAATTTTTATTTATTAAAAAATATAGGAATTTTTCAAATAATCGGATCTTTTTTCGCGAAATTTGTCATATATCTTAGCGATCATCACATAACTCGGATTTAGAGTCGGCGTTTTATTTCGCAGATGACATCATCGGCATTTTGTTATTTTGTCAAAGAATCAACAAGGAATTCAAGTCAACGCTCGCCTTTGATACCGCAATCGTTAAGACATGGCCCACGGCATTATTTGCTCCTCGAATCTAAATTTTATGATGTAAGCATTATTTATATTTCCTCATACCCAGTTGGCATTGATTTTCTGCACAATATTTCCTTTGTCTGCATCACCCGGGAAATCACGGTTATAACGAGAACCAGCGAAATTAAACGTCTTTGAGCCGTACGCTTCAGGATCGTGAACTATGATTGGACTTCGTCGTAACTTTCATCTTAAATGATTTAACGAATCTCCACATTCTAGATCACGCATTCTATATCAAAATCAAATCGAGATACGTGCCGACCTGATGATGAACGAAAATCGATCTTGAGTGCAAAGATTTAATGATGTCGAAAACGTTTTTCTAAGAATTCGAATCGTTAGCCATGTCGCTTAAGTACGCTTTAATAATTTAGTTTATTATAGATCAGTATTGTTCATAATAACGATCGTTGGATGAGATAAATCTGTGTGACAATTTTTTGATAGTAAAAGCAGATCGAAGATGTAGGGCAGATTTAGCAAAAAGCAAATCGAGTTTTAATGCAAAGGTTTAAAATCGTAGTTGAAAATTCGTTCCAAAAAACACGGCTGTAAAATTATACAGTTATACTGCATATAATTATACTCCAATAATATTGTACATATCTTTCTTTTAACAAGTTTTACTCCTATCTATATTTTGAAACAGACATATAACGCATTTTATAAAAGAATCTGCCTGTGATCTCGACGTGCGCAAAATCGCGGATTTAATATTCACGACATGATGCAGATGATTGCTTCTTGCGTCAACAAGGAATTATTGGCAAAGGCTGCACTGGACTTTTTTCGACCTCTTTTCATGTCTGCGTGTGTATACTGTATGCTTTGCGTGCTTCGTAAATAACCGGAATTTGATTGCGCGCTACTGCGTGATTCAATAGCGTATCGAGCTGTGAATAAATACGCTCTTCGCGAATGCAAAAAGCGCCAATGAAATGCAACAAGATCCAATAATTCCGAATGGGATATTATAGATTGCATTTTGCACATCGTATCTCATTCGGAAAAAAATATCCTGTGTAGATGAAAGGACCAATTGTGAAGCCGAGATTATGTTAAATGCAAATCTCTCATGCACAGAATATATATTACTATCGTACTTTTTCTTAATCGTCCGCTTATTTAATTTATGCCAAAGATAATGCGCTTAATTCATCTTATCGCATTCATCTTAGCGCGTTATCTTTACATATTAATCTCAATTAGTCCCTCTTTAAATATAAAGAGGCATGACGGAAAGCCTCTAAAAACAAAGACGAGGGGAAACGGAGTAAATAGAAGTAAGTAGAATAAAAATAAAGGTTTTATTCTTTCCTAAATTTCCTTTTCTTCGGACAATTTTTCTTCTTACTTAACTTAGTTTAGCTTAATTAAAAATAAAAATCTTAAGCTTGATATATATGCAAAACAATGAGCAAGAAGATAGGCCAAATAATCAAGCAAATACAGGTGTTATACGAAAAAATAAATATATAATCAATAATATAATAAAACTACATATGTACGTTTCGACTATACTTAGTCTTCTCTCTTCAGCTAAGGTTACATTAACTAAGCATTAAATAATAAGAAACAAAGAAAAAGATTAAAATAAAAAACGAGAGAGAAAAAAACATCATCGTTCGTTATCTTACGCAGAATGGAGACAAAACAAAATTATAGGTTCGAAACAAAGAGCCACATCTAAGGTCAGACACATATAGCATATAAATTAGTACATTATGGTAATTAGGTCCTGATCCATAATTTATAAATATGTCAAAGTGTCACCGTTGGATGTCCATTATTAAGATGTAAAAACTAATTCTTCGTTCCCATCGCGAGAATATGTTGAGTCAATTAGTAAAAGTAGTGTAGTCCGAGATTGTTGTCAAAGGAATCCAAGTTATTCGGTTGATCGTCTTTTTAAAAATCTATATTAAATTAAGAAGCGAAAATATTTGTCAATATTATAGGTATTTAAATAAATTAGTTATCAAAATATCGTCACAATATGTATTGATTAAATAGTGGGAATGTTTGTCAGCGTTTGTCATAAACGGAATGTTAGTTTAGCTTACTTATTATAAGGGTTATGCCTAGTCAGAAATTTGAAAATTATCGATTTTCGGATTTTCACATTTTGGAGGCAACAGCTGCAGCAGAAAACCTACTGTATATGGGCCTGGAATAGATGACTGTGTAAATTGAAAAATAAATTTTTTATTTAGGTGTAAACTGCACTTGAAACTTTAAACGCGTTTTTCTCAAAATCACATTTTCAAAGTCGGTGACCAAAATATCTCGAAAACCGCTGCACCAATTTACTTCAATTTTTGCAGGTTTTTTTAAACATAAAAATCTAATCTTTAAACAAAGGATTTTTTTAAAAGCGTAATTTTTATTTTATGGACGAGAAATAAGCGTTTTTTTTTTTACGAAAATCGATAATTTCACTTTAAGCGGCCGCCATTTTATCGCATATTAATTTTTTGTAAACGAGAAAGCGTTAAAGACTAGATAAACTAATATATTAACTAAATTTTTTCGAATTTTTGATTTCAAATAACCCAGTTCCGAATAGCAATTGGTCACCGCAAAACACCTTTGGAAAAAAGGATTTCCGGACATGGGCTATAACTTCGTTATAAATTAATACTTTTGCACCAAAATTTTATTGAAACTTTGTGAAATGATACTTTTTTGAATATAAAAACGTTGTAAAAAAAAATGCATAAAGTTTTTTAAAAAAATTCGTTTTTCCGACCTCCTGACTAGGAATAATCCCTTAAATAATTTGCTTAAGAATGCAATGAAATTGCATAATATTTCTCGAGTGATATATGCCAAAACTCCCAAAACTCTCTCTCTCTCTCTCTCTCTCTCTCTCTCTCTCAGGGGTAAGTTTCACGCGTTAAAAACAGTCTTAAACGCTGTTATTTCGACATCGTCGTACGGTGCGCGGTTGTAGCAACCAACGCGAGAAAAGATGGAACAGAGGCGAAATCGAATCGGAGTTTCCAAGCAATTCGTGTCTTCGCCCTTCTCGCTCACCGCTCTGACCTCGTCTCACAGATGGGGTAGTCAACTTTTTTCTTAACACGGTGTATTGGGATTGGTAACAGATAGTTGGATTCAGTTAAGACTCTATTTTTCAATTTCCTTCTTCAGCGTTTTCTGTTACTGCTCACCACGAGGATGAATCCTTCGATTACCGTAGGATTGTTGAACGATAGCGTAAACTGCCGTCTTTTATAAATGTTTTCGCGCGTATATCGCACGACAAAATGCTACGTGTGATTTTTCAAACTCGAAGAAGATTTTTCACCGTGCCAATCGCCATAAGCTTCTTATCGCGGCCACAAGGATTATCCTTTTCGGTTGACTTTCTGGTAAAATATTTCTTAAATAAAATTCGGTATAACTTTAATTATAATTCAATGTTGTTTTAATACAACGTCATAAATTACGCGGTTCTTTTTTTTTCTATCTACAGATCAAAACATCACAAAGATAAATACATTTATTGCAGTTATTTAAAATGCATTTACAATGCATGACAATTTATTAAAATGTTACGTTCTACTATAAAAGCTTTTCTTTTTTTTAGTTAAAGCCATTTAATTCTCAATACAGGCGTGGACTTTAACAAAAATTTAATTTTATTTCCGTTTAACTAATTAAAAAAAATTATTCACTAAAGTTAGCAAATAGAGTAATAAAAATATAGAAATAAAACAGAGATAGAGGGATCAAGATTCACCGCTAACGAAACAAACTGAAATGCAAAAACGGTACCAACAAACTGCGCGCTTCTGCCGGTAGATTAAAATTAAATTTGCTTGCAGTTATGTTGCGCGAAATATTTTCATGATTATGTTATAAAACATTTCAACAAACTGATGCTGCTCATGTTTCGGGCAAAATATTCGAAACAAATAATTGTGTCCGACGATCTGGACGCGACGCGAGCCATTTGCGCTCATACAAATCTCGGTGGTGCGCGATATTTCTCGAGCTTTTATTGCGGAAAACACGTAGCAGGCCGCGTAGTGCCGTGCACACTCAAATCACGTTACATCCCGCCATTTACCTCCAACGGGCTCGCAGATAAGTACGCGCAAGCGGACGCGAGTTGGAAGCACGCTCTCGCTCATCCGTTAATCATATTTCGCACTTGGAACTTTTCCGCGCCCCCGCAATTTACCCGGCGGCGAAATGAGTTTTCCTATTTTTCAGCCACCACGCGACCTGGTCAACGCACGTATCATTCTCTGTACGCCAGTCGCCATTCGTCTTCATTCGTTAGCCTCGCGATGGTGTTCGCCGTTCCTCCCGTTGAGATACGCGAGGACGATATGCGAAAAATATTCACCGTCGATCGGACCACTCGATGGTTCTTTGGACGGACAAGAAAACACAATAGCAACGACGGAAAGAAACGGTAAGTACGATCTGATTTGTTAAGTTTTCCGCTTATGTTTCGCGTAATAGGATTCGTTTTATATCTGCGGAACTACATTGCAGTCGTGGGATACTCGAGAAAAAAAAATAATTACGAATGCAGATGAACCCTCGATATCGCAACTCGACGCTGTAAGAGCAAGCGTGCTTTTCAGAGCGGATTTGTTCAAGTTAAATTTATCCAAGTTAAATCAGTGCTGAAAACATTGGAAGAAACATCAATTTATATTGAAAAAATACATTCGTGATATTTTTATGTACAATTTAAAAAAAGAATTATAAAAGAGTTCAATAACATATTGCTCTGCCTGATCTGTTAATGTAACCATTTCGGTAAAGAAGATTAACAACGATAAAAAAATGTCAGATAAAATATATTTTGTACTCGATAAAGGAGAAAGAATACAAGTGTATTCAAGAATGCGAGTATTTATTACAGTTGACAAAAAAATCGCTGAGGAAATTCTTGTTTTTGCACCAAGTAAATTTGCGACGCGAATTAAGGGCGGCGCATTTAATTCGGGTTAGTTATACTTGCGACTACATAGCAAATCATGACAATAACAAAACGTTTCTGTTTTGTCTCTTCTGTAGCGTGTGCGCACATTTCGCTCTCCATTCTTCGTGCAACGTCTGCTCGGTACTAGCTTATCCATAAGTGTATGGGGTGAATACGTTTCGCAGTGAATGCGAAAGCTCAAGACTCGGATTTGCACTTAGGTCCCCGGCGCGTGTCGCCCGCCGACGTTATTTGCAAGTGCGATATTACGGATCTGCGAAATCTAACTTAATACCGAGCGCAACAGATGTCGTGGTGTTATTGTGCAATATCTGCAAGGCGTTAATCACAAGATGCCTTGTATGCACCGAGCGGATGTCCGTTTCCTAGTTTCTCAATTCGGACCAGCAGCTGGCTACACGCGCGTACGCGAGTCGCGGAATTACTTCGGAATCTCTCCCGTCAGCTACAAATTTTGTAATAAATTTCGTGTTGACTTTCGTCGAATAAATAATTAATTCTCGATCTCAATATGCGATTACGTTATCGGACGTTCATCGCGTGACGTTCATCGAATAAAAGAGAGTAAAGAGCCCGAGAGGCGAATATTATTATTTATGGGTACAGTGAAGACGTGCACACACACCTTTATGATCTTTGTGAGATGACCAGAGCACATCAAAATTCCCCCGACAATATTCTCGTCGCGAATACTATATTCACAATCATCCTCCGACAACTCTGCAAAATTCATGCCACGCCGTTTAATTATCTCTCACGGGCGGAGCGTCAATGAATATCGCAATCTGAATTTCCTCGACGCTCCATCGAGTGTCACTATCGATATTCAGAAAGGCCGAGTTTACCTTCAAAGGATCATTATTGCGGGGCTCGCGAGCTTTTGGGATAAAAGGCAGCGAATACGAGCGGCAAACGGTCACGATGAAGGTGCCATTCGGAAAAATTGAATATCGCCGAGCGCCATAACTTAGGAAATGACGACGAGCCGGGCAGTTCCGCGGCGTAGGATTTAAAAGTAAAATGCAATCTCAGCTATGCAAATCCCGCATAAATCGGTCGGAATATGCGAATGGGCTGCCCACTCGTGTGCCAAGGATCAAGAATTTCCCTCGAGTTAGGAGCTCAAAAATAAATTCGATAAACTGCACTAAGACCCCATGTCTTCTTTTCGCAAATAGTAATAATAAGGATGATCAGTTTCAAGTGCATGCATGGAATGTCTTCAAGGTTTGGCTTTGATTCCGAGTGCTTTGGAATCTTGGAGAAGTAAAAGATTTTAGGAGTCTTGGCTTGGAATTAAAAGAAAATTTTTATAAGCTCGAGATTTTGTAGAATTTAATATCAATTTTTCAAAGAAGACCCTAAAGCTCTAAAGCTTGTGACATAATATTATTAGAAAGATAACGTTTCATTCTATCTTCTCAGATATAAATTTTCTCGGTAATAATAATGGGCTAATAAGAGCTTAAGTGCAGTTAGTGGTGCGTAATTAATTACATTCGGAAATCAATCGGGAAGTTCCGGTTCAGTCACTTGCGCTCCGATTTTTCTCGTTTAATTGCCAATCAAAAATTTCCTCTTAGCAGGTTTGCTTAGGAGATAATTACACAGAATCTCAAAAATTTTCTCTTAGGAGTTTGCTTAAGGGATAATTAGATAGAATCTCAAATTAGAGATTATTTTTGGATGTCCAGAAAGTAAATCAGAAATGTCGACGATGAATTAATAATACCAGATCGATTTCTAAAAGATGATGTAATTAACAACGGACTGCTAATTTTAGCTTTTTATTAGTCTGTTATTATTAATAATTGATTACGTATCAAAAGAGTCTTCATCTTTTTTCTCTCGTAAATTTTATATTTATATAGAAAAAGAAATTTTTGTACACAAATACCTATATATTAATGCACAATATTCCAATTTTTCACCAAAAAATGCATATAAATAATACGTTTAATATTTTATATCCCATTCTTTCTCTTTCTTTTTGTCTGGAAATCTTAGGCAGGGAAAATGACTAAAAAAATATTTATTTATTTCCACCTAAAAGAATTGCCAAGGTAAATTCGATTACGTAGGATCACCCGTGCTCGATGATACGTCTATTCAGCTCTATAATTATACGGACAGTTAATAAAAACATTTTGGACCTTCGCCAGATCGTCGCGACTGCGAGTGGCATTCGAGTGGCGGCGTGAAGGGACGGGACAGGACACGTGGAGAAAAAGCGCTGACACAAAGCGTCCTACCCCTGGGATACCTGATGTATACCGGATACCTCACTCGATGCAGCGCACCGAAACGCGCGACGTGTGCATGTTACTTCCCGATATACGATTAAATCCATTGTCGCGGCAATCGGGGTGAAATGTTTCCGATGCATTAATAACGCATAAATGTCAATCGGCGTGGTTTCTGGAGCCCGGCCAGCGCGCGTTCGGTCGCTCGCTCGCTCGCGCTCCAAGCTCTTCCTCTATTTAGGAAATCCATCATTCTCCCGGGTCAGCCGTCGTACAAGGCTTCGGTTAACTGGTCGGCAAAGTACACGCCGCGCCGCAGAGATGTGCGTTAACTTCGACCACGGCTGTTCCGGTGAACGCGAGAAATCCGATTACGGGCTCGTGGACACGAAACGAGATTGCTTTCGTCGCAGCTTGGATCACGCGCGCGCCTCCCGACTCGTTTTCTCGGCACAATGAATCGAATTTCTTCAGTCTTCCGACGTAATAGCAACTCCCCCGTTATGACTCAGACGTTAATGGGTTGTGTGATATCCCGTTATCGGATAAATTTTCCCAGCGAAATGTCCGCTGTTGAATCTCATATTGTTTCAAAAAGGATATTACAACGTCATGTGGGAGATCAATAATTTGAAAAAACATACGAGGATATTTAGAGAGAAATGATATTCTAATGATGAGTTTAATCAAAGATTAGTTTAATCAGAAAATTTACTCAAGGTTAGTCTATGGATATGTTTGAAACCATTACTCATTATCATTATATATATCATATCATTATAATTCGTGCGGCTGAGTAAAACTTTGTTTTACATATTGTTAAATAGGCCTGCGAGATTACGATTATGTATTTCCCGAGATTTCCCGAGATTACATTCCCAGCTTTCCTTGAGCGGATTTTACTGAAATGCTTGTCGCTATATATAGAGTAGTACGGATAAAATATTACAAGTCGTTCTCTCTTAAAGACTATTAGGACTAACGGCAAAATTCTTTTTTGGAATTTGAAGATTTATTGAAATACTCTATTAGAAATATTTTTTAACAAAAGATATTTTTCATCATATTTTTCTAACTGCGATTATCTGCTTTTAAAAAAGCTATTTAAAAAATGGGAAAATTTATACATCATTCCACAGAAAAATGAAAAGGTTTTGATCTCTTGCTTCTCTAAGGAGCTTGGCAATGGTATCTTATTTGTCTTACAAAGAGTCTTAATGGAGTTTAGCATTTCAAAAAAGGAAATTGTCGTTAATAGTTTCTAAGAAAGTAGCTTGTTGCATTTTATATGGCTCTATTTTATATCTTCCGATAGCAAGTGTACCAAACTGTTTAATTCTTGCAAATTAATTGCGCTTCGTAATGAGTTCCGATGCGAGACCGTCGATATCATTGATGTCGCCCGAAGTACAAAGTTTCCCCCCTGTCCCCTCCTTGGACTCCTTTGATGAATTAACGATTCCAATACGCGGCAATGCACTTGACGTCGTACTAATCGTCAATCGATCAGCGACCGATTATTATTCTCTTCGCTGCAGAGAAAATTTTACACCACAGGCTACAATTAATGCCTCAATATTTTCAATTTCAAACTCGACGCTACTCGATATTTTCATTTTCGGCTCCGACACGATGAATTACGTCGTCAAAGATGAAAAATCATAGGAAATTCTTTTCAGAGTTATACGTTGAAATAAATGAATTTTTTCGCACGTTGCCACTCGTGTTTGCGAAATGTGCTCTGACTGAAATGTAATTTCTTTACCCCTTCATTAATAAATTACTGTGTTACTTCGCGTAGACATCTTGCATGTTCCCGGAGAAAATGCATCCTAAATTTACGAATAATTATTAACGTAATTAATGAGTTGTCGCTGTATTTGACAAGTCTGTTTTATCAGACACGAATAATTGCGCGCGGAAAAGAAACTATTTCAATCACGGGGAAACATTACTCCTAAAGTTCAGCGCGATGCATCTTGAATGCTTTCAAGATTTTGGAATTTTCGCTCTTAGCTATCTGGATGGAATATAATACAGACACGTTTGTGCGGTTTGATGGAAGCCAAGACCAATCCACCCCGAATCTAATCGTGTGCTTTGTGTTTGGTATTACCGTAATAAGCGCGCTATTCGACGCTCTCGGGCGTCTGATTGCAACATCAACAGTCGCTGCACAATTAACTATGCTCTAGCGGTTGTGCACAAAAAATTTTAATTAGACTCACTCAGGTGAACGACAATGACGCGTTTACTCATGTTACGGGCGACTTCGTATCATTTTACGTACGTAGCATAGGTTACCATGTAAATATACCGCATTAAAAGTTTTCATTATTAGATTATTAAATACAACAATACCGTTTAATTATTTCTGACGGCCTGACAAATTATTATTTCGTATACTGCAAAATCCGTTTAATACTTCTATAGCAAGAAAAGATTTAATAACAATTATATTAACAACGTTTTAATTATGTAATTGTATGTAAAAGTATGTGATACAAAATGTAATAGTAAAAATAAAATAATTTGTGTTACACCTTTACAGGAAAAATTGCCAAAATTGTGATATTATTATCGAGGGTATTCACGAATTGTATCAGACATCGTTTGCACGCATTTGGATTATATGTATGTGATCATTTATCGCGTTCTCCCTCGGGTAGCGATAAATAAATCTGTTTCATTCCTGGAAACTAGTCTGAATAATGAAATGTCAATGTGGGGAGGCATATGCCTCCGCAACTAATTAACGACAATGTGCACAAATGCATAATTACGAGAATTCGCATCCCTCACTGCATGACCTATTTTAATGTAACTACTAATTTATGATCAGATAATCAGCGAATTCCTCGAAACAGGAGCTCCGAAAATCGCGGAAATAGAAGAAAGTACAGGGTAAACTTTTAGAATAGAGTCTCTCAAAATTGATTAATTTTCAATAAGAAGTAATTCAATACTTTGCAAATTTCATTTATTAATGTATGGCTAGTTACCCATAGTCAAACAATTCTCGCTGTATTGTTCTTTCATCGGTATAAAAAAGAAACCTCAAAATGTGCATGAGTCGAAAAACTTAATGCGCAAATATTTATCTCAAGACTTCAGAAATCGTGTAATGCGAATTTAATGACGAATTTATTCCATAAAAACTCGGATATAATTCACGAGCAACGAATATTTCTTTAAGGGAGTGAACATATATAGCAATCGGTTACCATGGATTCTCACGCAAATCCATTCAGCTCACGTCCATTCCCTTAGCTTTACTCTGCGTGCAGTTTTATCAGAATGTCTTCAACGCGCCGTTTTTTTTTTTACGTCTTGTTACCGTTTATAAAGCTACGAGGGATCTCGGCGTAAAGAGTCGATCGTAAAGTTTCTCAGGAGCGAAGCACATCGTCCGCAAATGTGGAAGAACGAAATACACGGCGAGTACTTAGTCCAGTAATCCCGGCTGATAGGAGGCTTTCAAGCCAAAGCGGCAACAAACGCCGCGCCGAATAGGTAGATAAAGGTAGATGTGTTGATGAGCAAAGAGCGACGAGAAGGAGAAGCTGGAACTATTAAGAAGGGTCTTCGTACCGAGAGCTAAAGCCGCCGTTCCAATTTACTAGATCGCATAGAATGCTATCTTGAAGTTGGACGTGCTCTTTTAGTGGGATAAATTTAATATGTGTCGCGTTAGAGAGAAGTATTTTGGCTTATTTTTCACGTATATGTCCGTAAGAAAAATGATGGTTTCGCTTATACATCAATTTTAGTATTTAATTATTTTCGGCGGATAAAATTTTAGATCTTTCTCCCTAATGGAATTATATAAAAAAAGACTCTTGCAATAAAACAAATTCTGTATTGTGTATTACTATTTATACACTAGCATATATATCTATATAAAAATTTTTACATCTATTCGAAAAATGTAACTCGTAAAACAATAGAAAATTTTCCGTTTGTTTTTATCATTGTTTTCATCATTGATGAAAATTTAAAGATTATTACTGTTCTTGTGTGAAATTATATGGAGCAATGTAACCAGATAAGCGTACGTGGCGATTCGGATTAAAAAGGCATTTACAGATAGTTATTTCCCCTCGATCGATTTCAGCCACCGACCAGGGCAGTTTCGCATGTACCACCGTTGTAAATTCATTGAAGTATAACTTTCCAGTTATTCCCCGGCTAGTAACTTTCGGAACATCTGCATTACGAGCGTATCAACTATAATAAAGCCGGCGAAACGTATAGCTTATGCAAAATTATTGGCCGATTCTAACTTTCCCCCCAAATACATTTATCCTCGCGCTACCGTTAATGTCTATCCACTAGCGGTTGCAACCATGTTAATGGCTTTGTCGTTCCGTAATGACGACGAACCGAACTTCTGATTAATGTTGCATTGTTAGACCAGCAGCAGTGCAATTATAGGATAATCACTGAAACAAATGTAGACATTGGGTTATCTGACTGATTGTCTTCAACGATAAAATTTTTTATCATATTCTATCGCTAATATATTTTTAGCATATTTTTATCGTTCAACTTTTTATTATTTTTCGGACCATCGAAAATTTTGATTAACGGGATAAGAAAATCTAACAAACTGATATAGATGTATATCTTAATAATTTAGAAAAATATTTAAAAATTAGACAAAATTTCTCTCACGTATGTAAATAAATGTATTTATAGTTGAAACGTAGGATTCCTTAGAATTCATAAAAGCGACGCTCTCAGTCATATCATAGTAAATTAAGTCAATTATTATAAGCAGACAAAAGTTGTGCATTATTTTGACGATTTGACCGAGACCGTGTATGCAGTTTAAGCCTACGTGAACACGTGTAACACGATATATAGCGTTTGTACTGGGCGGTACGAAGTTATTGGCTGAATAATGCATATTAGTCGATTCGCCAGGAACTAGCTCCAATTTCCCTCGAGATTCAATTCCTCACGGTACCGTTCCCGCCTTTTTTAACGTGTGGCACTATTCATAAGCGGCCGCTGGATGCTGTTCGTCATCGTCAAGCGTAGAGCTGAGTATTCTTCATGAAAATATCGTCCCGTTGATAGAAAAGTGACACAAGTAAGAAATTAGCATTTTTGAGATAATGAAAGGAAACTGACCCTAAAAACTAATATACTTTTGTGGAAAAAACGACATATTTGTAACTTGTTTGCTTATATGGAAAAATGTCACTCAGATAAGGAATGAAATTTACACTATATTAGGATTGCAGTGTCCGAATTTTGAAAACTTATGACATAAAGAATACATTAAAATTGAAAGTACAACATGGAAAGAAAGTGAAGTTATATATATTCACTATCCTAATTTTAAAAAAACGTTGTTCCAATTCAAAATATTAAAAATGCTCTACTGAAAAGTTGCTTATTTTGAGAGATGTGTCACTTTTCTATCAACGGAGCAATATTATATTCTAATGAATTAATCAATTTTAATTTCGTAATTTCTCGCAACAAGAAAGATTTGTATTATATTGGACAAATGCGACGGAAGATAATGATAACTGCTTGTTTAAATAACGTATCATTGATTGTATAAAATTTAATTTTCTACTATGGAACATGGTCGTCTCTAAGACATTCAGCTCAAATATTTTTCTAATTCGAAATCAAACTTTCAATTTGTTTGATGGAGTACTATTATGGGTAAATGTTTACAATTAGGGCCCCTACGAGAAATCAATTGAAAACAGGTAAATTTTATGTATTTTTGCCCCCTGAATCCAAAACTGTTGATAAAATTTGGGGGTCGCTTGTATTTTGTAAGATATCATTATGAAAACGAGAACGTGTGCATTTACACACACACACACACACACACACACACACACACACACACACACACACACCGGGCGGGTGCAAGGGGGGCCCTCGGCCCCCCCCGCACCCACACCGGTAGTAGGGAGGGTGGACTTTGCTTTACCTGGATACAACTTTTGCGGGGTCCATCCTCCCTACCGCCGGTGTGGGTGCGAGGGGAGCCAAAGGCCCCCTGTGTGTAAATGCACACGTTCTCGTTTTCATAGTGATATCTTTTCATAATGATATCTTAGAAAATACAAGCGACTCCCAAATTTTATCAACAGTTTTGGATTCAGGGGGCAAAAATACATAAAATTTACCTGTTTTCAATTGATTTCTCGTAGGGGCCCTAATTGTAAACATTTACCCTATTATGGTCGGATAAAGTCTTAGTTTCAGTTTGGCATATATTTGCTCAAACTAATGTAATAATTTTGACTGAAAACTCCTATCACGTAGAAAACACCTGTTCCGTGTAGTTAGATGTTGTTTCGAAATGTTGCGATTACGAGATAACAGCGTGACATTTAAAGTAAAATTGTACACGTCCACATATGTTTCGTGGGATGTTACGCAAGGAGTCTCATTTACAAGTATCTATTAGAATCAGTGCCGGTTCTAGAATCAGTTCGCCCGTAGGCAATACTTCGGTTCGCCCCCTGCATTTTTTAATTTAAAATGAGAAGGTATCAAATAAGTAAAAATCATATTAAATTTTTACTCACTTCATAAACAAAAAACAAGAATAAATAAATAAAATATGAAAAAAATTAAATATAAATTCAATTCAATAAAATATTAATTTTTTGGTACGTTTACTATATAATCAAGAAAAATATTGCAACAAAACAAAACAAAAAATTAATGTTATTAATTATACCACCAGTTAATGTTATTAATAATACATCTGGTGCCCCCTTCTCTCGTGGCGCCCATAGGCAATTACCTATGATGCCTATATGGTAAAACTGGCACTGATTAGAATAAGAGAAATAGCTTGAAATAAAGTTTCATGAAAATTTGCTGGTGCTTCTTGTATCGTACATATTAAATTATATTGCACTACATAAATATTATGTATTATATATTATAACTAAGAAATACTATAATGCACGTTATGTGATACTTTTATCTCACTAACCAATATGTACTAACAATAAGAATCTTGTTTCCAGAGAGTTGTATTCTCTTACTTAAACAAAACGACACGGAAGTTGTAAAAATAATTTATTTAAAGCCGCAAAGAGAGAATGAAGTTTCAGCGCCAGCAATGTCTAGCTCAACCGCGGAAATGTATGCGACGAATAAAATTTCGCCTCGCAATTACCATCTTCACTGCGATCACTTGGCGCTGCGAAACATCTTCTTGTTTCAATTGCGATAAATTATGCATCAGCCTGCCGGTCCCTTCTTCTCTCTGTCCCTTTAGCTCTTTTTGTCTCTTACACTCTTTGCGTGAACGCGTTTTATTCTTCCTAAGCTTGCTAAAAGTTTTCCGCCGCGGGTACCGAATAAGTAGATTACAAATTGTTACAAGACTTTTATAAATATTTAAGTTATATATTTAATGGTGTATGTGTGCATAAATAGCAAATTAGGGTGCCTATTAATTGAAAGAGTCTGGCGCGTACATAGAATTTAATACTTTTATAAAAATGCATAAATGTAGTTATAAAATGCGATTCAGATGTGTACAGCTTATTACAAGTATATATACTACATTTATGCATTTATATATATATATATATATATATATATATATATATATATATATATACATATCCCACATAACATGCATATTCAAAAGACGTCCAGAAGATATCCCGGAGACATCTTTAGGCGATAGGATATCTTCTGAACATCTTTTGGATATGCATGCTGTGTGGGATATATGTATGTATAGGTGTATATATACAGGGTAGTCCATAATTCGTGGTACAACCGGCAAGAGGTTGATTCTTCATGAAAAAATAAGTCGAAATTGCAGAATGAAATTTTTTTCATATAAGGCTCCGTTTTTAAAATCGACTGTAAATATTAGTTGAGTACGCATGCACTTGACTAAGATGCCGTTGAATGGATCTCGATACAGACCACTATTTACTCTTCTGTTTGTATACAATGTCACAACTTGGCGTGTTTATGATGCAATGTCATCATTTGTTATTATCAGTCTCTTCGCTATCAGTTACTATCAAGCCATCGATATGGAAAGGTACAGTAATCGCGAATACCACCAATTACGGACCACCCTGTATATATGTAAGACGGATAGATTACAAAATTACAACATATTACAAAATTATTACAATATAGATTTCAATCTTTAAGTTGCAATTGCATTTCTATATTTGTGTATGCAATATTTTATAAAAATTAATAGTTTTTTAAGAATTTTAGTAAAATATATCTTTTATTTGTATATATTGCTATTATTGTATATATTTATTTGTATATATTGTTATTACAATGTAGTGTTATAATTATATTTTTATATATATAATAGGAATGAAGAATATTAAATGAAATATCCTTTTATTTCAAGTGAGATAAAGTCAAGTCATTATACCAACAAATAATTAAATAGATTGAAAAATTAGATTAAAATTGCGTTATTTGTTATAAGAATAAATATAATTATTAACCGTTAGCGTGCTTTTTAATTAAATAAATCAATTAAAGTTATTTGACAATTAAAAAATCAGTTTATATAATATTTAATACTGAGAAAGTTCATATAGAGATATTAAAAATATAAACTTCAAATTCTACTAAGAAATATTTTAGAAGGAAAAAATAAAGTAACACAACTAAATCAACGATTTCTCCTCACTATGTCTTATAAAAATTTAATTTAATTTTACATAAATAATATAGGAGAATGTCTGAACGTGTGAATGTCTTGTTTCAATTTTCATTATCTATAAAAAAAAACATAAAAAGATTAAAATAAAAATTTTATATTTAAAAAGAATGTCAGTATTCTACTTGTTATAGTTTCATTTAACTTCTTTTTTTTTCTTATATCAGTTTTCTCTCTCTTGTTAATCTAAATAATAAATTAAAAATTGAATTTTAATTATTATAATTTACTTAAAAATTTATAATAAAAAATTGGAACCAAATAATATTATTAATATACTGTATCCTCGTAATGTTTTCAATTATGTATCCTAAAAATCTTAATTGCTCAAGTTGTGTATAACATGTACAAAAATTAACGGTTATATTAATTCCAAGGTTAAATATTTGTAACAATTCTGGAAAGAGAGAACTCATCATCCATTTCAAGATAGAAGATCTTTATGAAATATTATATTTAACTATATTATTACGTTCTCAACTTGATACATATCTACATACACATACACATATATATATATATATATATTTATTATTACAAATGTGACTGAGGCACATCGACGGAAATGCAATATGGCAGAGACGAGAGGACATAACCGATAGTGTGATAGATATGATAGCTAGAACGCGAGAACGTAGTAGACGAAATAAACAAAACGAGAATACGATAAACGAGAATACAATGCGACTATGCTGCAGCGTCGACGATTGCGGAAGAGAAAACCGCACTCTAAACTTCTCGAATAGGATGGGATTGCACGGTCGCCGATCTCATTAAAATCTACAGTTTCAGTAGTACCCGTTATGCTGCGTTAATTAACGATGTCGGAAGCAAAATCGACGGCTTTACACGGCATCATTCGTCTTACTAACTTGGCATGGCGGATCCGTAATGGCAGCTCTGGATGTCTCTTTCTGCGTCCTCGTCAGCGAATTTAGCAACCGCTCAGTTTGATAACCGTGCAGCAAGTGTTGCTCGAGGATCCCGTTGAAGATATGCAGATGTTTATCTCTACCAAGATTCCACACAGAAAATACGCAAGTCGCTTATTTACTTAAGTCATGTCGCTTTCGTATTGGTTACTCCTTTTCTTCTGAATGACGCAAAATACGTGAATCATACGATAGCGGGTAGTCGATAGTCCTTTGATCTTACGCAGGAAACTTAAATTCCCGGAAGTGTGTTCTGTTGCAACTTGTAAGTTTTCTCTCTTAGGATTTTTCCATACTTTGGACTGGCGATCCCTTTGGCTCTTTCTCGGGCGGCATCCGTGCGCGGATCCAGTATCGAATCCCGGCCGAAAATCCTCAGCGTTTCCCATGTAGTGATTTATGCGGAATAGTGAATCCCCTTTGCTGATTTTAATTTTCCACTCGCCCTTGTCCTTGATATTTGGCGGCGTGTCGGCAAAAAAAATTATATATGTATAATATTAAATATTAATATATTTATATTATATTATAATTATATTCGTTACAATATATATATTAATATATAAAAATATATATTAAATATTATATATATATATACATATTATATACATAATAATTTTCATAGAGATCCATTAAGATAAAATAAAATATAATAACTGACTCATGACGTGGTTATTCCGCCGTTATCCGATACTTTCCAAGTCTTCTCTTCCTCTCAAATTTGTTTGTTGCATTCATAATACAATAATCGCGAAAACATGATTAATTACGATTGTACTACGTTCTGATCACCAAACTAAAATAATCGCATGGCATTCTCGAAGTTATTACCGTACATTGCGGCGGGATTTCATTGAAACGTGATCGCAAAAATAATGCGAGAAAGGTATAAAGTTTTATGATCTCACAAATTTCGTAAGTAGTACAACAAACAAAATATCGAACAGCAAAAAGTTTTAACAAATTACGGTGTATAAACGCTGAATATTATGCCAGTTGACAAATATTAAAATAAAAGCCTAATTGAATATTAATTAAGTGCATCGCGACGTTGCTCCGATATCTAATATCATGCAATACAATGCGATTAATAAAGTTATATTTCGAAGGTATAAATAAGACATGCGTGCGTACTATTAATAAATAATCAATATATCATTATTCATTATTTAAATTATTCGACCTGGCGATTTGTGTATTATTTCGCGTTCTCAATCTGAAAGTGATAAGCAAATTGTTTATGTAACATAGATCAGTGAAGAATTCTAAATACGTTGTGAAATATATTCAAATTTAATCGTTAAACAAATTTATTATTTGTATAGATATTGCGATAACACAATAATTTATAATTCCTATTTCCTATCACTTTTATTTCGCAAAATAAGTAAATTGCGCGAGACTCTTGCTTCGATAAGTAATGTGGGATTTGGGCCAAGAATAACAGATCTCTTAACAATATGAATGTGCACTCTTTATCATATACAGACTCGCAAGCTGATCGATCGCAACTCGATGAACGACCGTTTCTAGCCGAGAGAGCCGCTCCTTTTTAGAGAGAAACCTACCTATTTAGTTCATTACATAGTGATAATCATTCATACACACACACACACACACACACACACACACACACACACACCATCATAGGTTTCGGCAAGATCACTCATCTATTGATGCCTGCCGCACACTCCTCTGTCGCACGCCGCAAAAGAAAACCGTTCACAAAAACAATAAGGTTACCTAAGTCTTTTACGACGTTTCCGTTAGACTTCTTCCGCTCTTAGGTAAAGTTCTCAGGTATTCGCTTCACACACTCTTTCATATTACATATTCGTAATCTTAACATTCTACAGTAATCGCAGTTACAATCCTTTATCGCAGGAATTATCGCAGGTGCCGATAATAATCAATTGCTCCTAGAAAATAATAGTATTTGGCATCTGTTGGTACTTGAGGCGTTGTTTTCTAATGTAATATAACACACGAAGCGCCGTTACCTGCCGATTCGTGTTTCGCCGCGTGTATGACATTTCGTGGGTGCGGTAATCTTGTGTGCTAAAACAGATATCAAGGCTGCACCATAAGCTACTCTCACTGACACGAATTATTTCTACGAAATAACAAGTAATTCTACTCGATCACAAAAGTATTTTTAAAAAAAATATCGTCACTCATATATCTATTAATTAACAAAAGGATTAATTTCAACTTGTTTGATATACATATAAATGTACATTACTGATAGCAAATTTTAATTGTTACATTTAATTGTTATGTTAAATTATTTAATTTTTTAAACCTTATTAACTCTATTATTTAAAGACTAAAGTTTATCTTTGTTTTGTTCAAAAGACAATATTGTTAATGCTTTTAAAACCTATTGAATTTTAAGTTAGATTTTTCACACAAGTAATTGTTCCTCAATTAAATCGCGATTGCAAATTGTCTCAACATTGATTTTAATAAAATCAATTTTTCCTTTTTTATTCTTCAACAAAAACGAGACTGTAAAGCTCATTTTAAATATGGGTCTGTAAATCTCATTTTATCCAAATATCACTTTGATATTGCGATCTGTTTGATAATGAACGACGAGCAGTACTGTTGAAATGAATTTTTGGGTGAATTTACGCTTTCTAAATTTACTAAATTTCAAATGTTAATTTTAAATGTCATAAAAGCGGAGTATTATTGTTCTCAAATATGAATCCAGACTTCTTTATAAGAATTTATTTCATTCTTTTCGGACCTTTAATAGCCGCTTTTGTTTTCACTTTTAGACAAAAATACATAGCGCGACTGTAAAGTAATTTCAGTACACTGCACTAATTATAGCGTTGCAGTTGTGATTGTTCCATCGCAATTTTATTATTTTCCGCGAACTACCTTTTTTATCGACATATACTTCCTATTGTCTTATTTATTCTTAGTTTTCTTTCATATGTGAATTAATCTAATAAGGAACGCTATAGAATTGCATAGCTCTGAATCATTCAAACAATGTTGCTGTTTTTCTTAATCGTAGTAAATATTATATAAAAATATACGTATGTTTTAAAAAAACAACTACTATTTAAAAATATTAGTAACATATATTCAGTTATGTAATAGAAGAGAAGGTGGTATTATGGCCCCCCATTTACATTTTGTACAATAAATTTGTTAATAATTAACATTTTAATTGAAAACTTAACGATTACATTCGTCAAAGTGTTGTTCAATCGATTTTAAACTCAAAGTTATAAAATATTTATTACTTAGAGAACTTTATTTATAAAAATGTGGCGACACTGTATAATGGATCGAAGAGTAACAGGGGTGGTAATGTGGCCCCCATAAAAATTGATTTAAAAAATTAGTTTTGTTTAAAAAAAACACAGTGTTTTGTTACGAAATTATATATTTATTTAAAATAAACTTTTAAATAGAACCACACTGAATATAATCGTGAATTCTTAATGTAGATTCTGATTTATTTGTCAGAAGGTTGATATAAATTGTCAGGACAGTTTCTACAAAACGAATAGGCTTTTAAATTTAATTTGAATTATATTTAAATTATGCTTTTTTACATCGGAAAAGAGATCGCATTAGGCTAGCACACTTAGGGGGCCATATTAGCAAAATGCTATGCTATTGTTTAACTTTGCATAACTCGAAATGTGTATAGTCGAATAAAATGTTAAATAACGAACAAAATATTCAAGTGTACATATATTTGTGTAATAACACACCCAAGTTTAAGAAAAATGAGGATGTATATATAATTAAATGCTAAAATGTACCTTGAAAATATTTCGAAATGCTTGAAAGTAAAAATGTGTTATAACAAATACCGACTATTGTGTATTGGCATATTAGTGCCTGCGTAATGGCATATTAGTGCCTGCGTATTGGCATATTAGTGCCTGCGTATTGGCATATTAGTGTCTGCGTAATAGCGGACTACTAAACAAATGACTCCATAAGTAATCACTAGAATTCGCCACCTAATAGTGAAGATATTAAGAGGGACCATTATATTTATAAGGGGCCATAACACCATCTTTTCCTCTATCTATTAATAATAATGCGATTAATTTCTAATCACAATCAACTCACATAAATCACATACCAGACATGATCTAAGAATTTATAGAAGAAATTAGAAAAATACTAAGTATAAAACATTTTTTTTGTAGTTGCATCTTTTGTTTTATTTCGATTAATTACTTGTCGTTTCATTAAGATAATTAATTTCTTTTTTGTACTAGTCTAAACCAATTAAGTTTATTTTTTACCAATTAAATATGCTGTTCTTGGAATAAACAAATGTTCGAAAATGTTCTGGGATTTTCCAGTCGTACGAAGCCAATGCTATGATCAACATATGCCAGCTCGTTATGCTAGCTCGTAAAGAAATACAAAAATATCACATGTTGCATTGAAATGCGATCGCGTTGAACGAAGTATTGTTAGAAAATGAACTGAAAACAGTTTAAAATTTTCTATATAAAATAACATATGTAAAAAGGTTCTCTTGCACTCTCGCCATTCCTGTATTCGATAAAAACAAGATAGAAGCAAGCTAGATTTCCGAACGTTTCAAGATTCCACAAACATTTTGTGTCAATTTAAATAGGATCAGATTTAAATATTATAATTTAATATTTACTTACATATCGATATTTTTTATATATACACACAAAAATGAATTAAATGATGATTCTTTTCCAATAAAATATTTGTATATTATTAAATTTTCAATGAAATTCATCTCTTCGAATAACCCCCTTGTAGCTAGATCAACCATCCACTGCTTTTGAGTTTTAACATTTTATTTGTTAATTTTATTTCAATATGATATTTCTGTGGAATAAGAAGAGCCACGCAAAACTTCAGGTTTCTGCATTTGACGTTCTTTTTCCGCTAACATTTTCTCCAAGCCGGCATATCTACTTTGAGAAACTCTCCCATTTCCGCCCTAGTTAGAAATGTAAAATCGTAATACAACGATTACAAAAGGAAGTAAGAGCGTACCGGACATTCGTGAATAATTCCAGAACCTTTGCTTAAGTACTAGCTTTTAGAAGCAAGAGACATATCGCAGATTATATGCAATATATACGTATATACGCATTATTATCATGACAAACTACAAGATTTTTCATTTTAAGATTAAATCCAAAATAAAAGATGAGAAAACACATATTTATGTAAACAAAAAATATTACCCTTTTTTAGGAAGGAATAATGGAGTTCATATTCAAATATCGATAAGCAATATGGTGAACATATACACAATATATAAATTACGTTGTCATTATATAAAATTTCGCGTAACCCTTTCCACTCGATTACAAAAGATTCTCGTCGCGCTTTCAGAGGATTCGTCGGACATTTTCCAAGTTTTCATTCTCCCAACGAGAACCGGGAGAAAGAAGGATCCCTCGGAGGACATTAAGAATTAGACGCGAAGATTTTCCATTAAATGGAACATTGATTGATTGCTGTGGATAAAGTTCTACGAGGCGGCCGCGTGATAAATGGATATTTCGGAGTACTCCGGTAATTGTTTCCTTGTCGGTGTTCTATCACATTGAACGGCATTTTCCTCCTGCATGAGAAGGACTGCACGAGAGTAATAATTTGTACAATATCATGAAGGAACAAGAATGGCAGTCAATAACCGTGCCGCTTTTAAGTTCTACATCTTTTTCTCGTTGAAATCATAATTACTTCCTTCTTTACAAATATTCTAGAGTAAAATAATATAGTAAATAATGAAAGTGTATGTGATTAATCATATTATTTCCGAATATATAGTTAAAATTGATATTTTAATGCAATCTTGTTGGTTGGTTTCAACATGTGCTTTCTAGAAATTATTATCTCCACAAAATTTCGCTACTCGTAATACGCATGCTGTTTCAATTTTTACAAGTTTGCCTCGTACGGTTACATGGTATCTTCTGGAAGAGGAAACTTTTCTCGTCTCCAACTTACCGGACCGTGATATTATTTCCCCCTAATAATGGCCTATTACTCGGCGAGTTACAATGAGAAATGAACTACTGGAAAGAAGATAGGAAAACGGAAACCGGTGAATACGAGTCCCATCGCGGAGAAGTACCTAGCAGACAATTTAAACTACAATTTTTTAGGCAAGTTTTAATTTTTTTTATATTCACGGTTTATGACAAAAATAATGTTTATATTGATCAAACGAGCAAATAAATTACAAAAAGTGTGCAAATTAGAAACTTGCACATTGCTTCCTCATGATTTTAGTTCGCCTAACCACGCTCCTCTTCAGAGCCAGATTGTTTTTAATTTAAAGTCAAATTATTAGTAGCATATATAGATTGGCTTCCTCATAGACTATAGAGGAAGCTTCTTGAGC
>NJRQ01000011.1:1297120-1318548 GCA_003063805.1 Aphaenogaster ashmeadi | reverse complement strand
AAATTGTCAAAAAACATCAATTTGTGAAAAGTCTCAATTATTGAGACTTGAGATGTAGCCCTTAAAGGTAAAAATTTTTAAATATTGGCAATTTTTCAAATTCTATTGTATTCTTCAGTCTTTTCTATCCCTATTTCATATATAATTCGATACGATTTGGTTGATTAGTTCTGGAGTTATAGAAATTTCGGGAAATTTGGCACATACACACATACAAACATACGGACATTTTTTAAAATTGCGATTTTTCGAGGTTTTAGAACATTCTGAACACATTGGCAGCGGCAAAAAAAAATTTTTTTACGAAAACAAGGCTTCCTCTATGAGGAAGCAATAATTTAAGCATACAAAATCAATTATATATCAACATAATTATAGATTGTAAATATTTCTAATTTTGAAGAGATGACTATTTAAATGTTATCAAAATTTGTAAAATATACCTTGAAAGTTATATGATAAACTTCAATTCAACAGAATATAGAGAATGAATCTTTAATATGTTGAAAATTATATAAAAGGGGACACATGACAAATTAAACAATTATAATTATATGATCATAAAATTATATTAAATATTTATTCTTAACATATATCAATATTTTAAATAAATAAATAAAGTATTAATACTGTAAAACTGTATCTATGTATCGAAACAGCTTCCATTTTGATAATATTTGCTTTAGCAGATTAATAAAAAATAAATATCAGAAATTTTAACTACTACCGTTTAATAGATCTCTTTTAAGCTACTATTCGCCCCTTTCTCTTCCCTTTCTCTCGAATCGCTTTGGAGGATGGACAGCTCGTAATGAGATCGCAACGTCGAGAATGTATCTTTTTGCTGCTCTTCATTACATCTCACGTGCTTGAAATACATTTCCTACTTCTATGTATCATATAATCCGGTCACGCCAAATTTTGCATTCGTAATAAAGCGCACGGCAGATATTAACGAAGCATTCTCATGCCTCCATATTTTCCTGACTTTTTGTTCAAACGACAAAAGTAGTGGTTAATGATATTACCATTAAATGTATTCAGGCACGTAATCAATCATTAAGGAGATTAAAAGCGTAAAATTTTCCTTAGAAAGATTGTGCTTCAGAGATCAATTCGTACGTAATATATTTGAATATTCCATGAGCACAATTTTAAAATTCTAACAATTAAGTCAATAATTAACAGGCACGCGTCAGAAATCTAGCACAATTTATATATTTTTATCTGTTACTAGAGTAAAGATTGGCGAATCGATATTAAGCAAAACGGACACATACAGAAAGAAAATAGGAAGCGGTTTATCCATTTATAGAATGGTATTCGTTTAGAAATCAATTAATATTTTATATTTAACACAATTTTAATGTAACTGAAAGCGTTATAATTTATAGTTCATGCTAAAGATTACAAGTATACTGCAAGTGAAGAAATATTACATTGGAAAAGAGGCAGGGTCTGGCTGTGCGTTATCTGCGCATGAAACGATGCTTCTTTCGGCATCCCTAATAAATCAGCGAGATAAAATTTATCGGGCTGACATTCCGCAGAAATCGAGAATCGGCACATTATCCCCTTCTCGCGCTGTCGCGCGCAATCTCTAGGCGCGGAGAATATCGTCGGGGCTGCCCCGCGCGTCGCGTCGCTTATTCAAGCATGAAATTGAGTCTTACAATACCCGACCTGCCGTGGCGGAGCAGTTTTTCCTTTTCAACGCCTCATCCCCCGCCGCAGCCTGCCTTATATCCCGATCATTTCTCAATTGCGTACCGAGCCTTGCGGAACCCCCATATTCCGGCGAATACCTCCTTTTGAAGGGTCAAAGGGTGGACGCGGAAATTCTCCCGTTAGCGTTTCACGTCTCCACGTTTGATCGATCACAGACGCGTGCAAGACGCGTACACACAGTCGAATGCATCGATCATGTTTATTGCCGCTGTCTTGTCATGATTGCATGAATATCTCGTTTTTATCGGTATCCAATCTTCTGTTTTTGCTCACGACTGTACAATACGATTATACATTTTAATTTGATGCATTATATCCGTCATATGAAATAAAAAGTTTCTTAAAAATATTATAAATTGAAAAATTAGTTTCGGAATACAACATATACTTATCTAGCGTTTTTAACAAAATAATAAACATATAAGAGTTTTTCTTGAATATTAAAGTTAAAGTTTATATATTATTTTCTCGGATGTCAGCTGCTCCTAAGAACCTATTTTTATGCAAAGTTGAGGAAAATTAATTTTTCCTATAGGTGCATCCTTGCAGGTGCAAAGTAGCTCAATCTGACACTAAAGATTTACTTTAAAAGACGCAATATAAGGCTGATGATCTTTATTACAAGTTTAAGTTTCATTAATTTCCGTTCTCATTTATGAAGACGGGAAAAATTATCTTTTTTATTTCGCTTTTAATAAAGTATTCCCCTGAAAAGGATCACTTTATAAAACAATTTCTGATTTGGAAATTTATGGACGTTGCATGTAAACCATAAAATTACTTGAATTCAATAAACAAATGTTTCGAGTTAAGCGGATTATGATTTTTTCATGTTTCCAATAACTAATTAAACTAATGTCCGCCGATCGACCAAACGTCGAAGCCAGGCAATAAATCCGTATCGATGACGGCGCTCAAAGAAAGTCGCGATGATACAGGCCGTGCCAAGCTGCCGCACCATCGTAAATCGTACTCCGTCCGCGTGCGCTGACCAGATTTATCGGTTCTTCCATACGGGCAGATAAGGAGAAATTAATTTTCCGTAGACACCAATTTTTCACGAGTTCGTGTCGACGCGGCTCTAATAGCGTTTCTAAACTTTTAACTTATCTCCTCAACAACGTGTGGGTTATCTCCGTCGATCGCCACCAATTTGGATAATGTGGATTAAATAAACCGGATTTAAATCTACTTTATGAAGGGAGGTTACATAATTGTCGTAATAGAACAAGATTAACACGGATATATATATTCGGTGTCAATTTTTGATCTAAATATTAATGATAGCAAGGCTCTCAGATATAAAATCAAAGACAATTCAATAAAAGCCAATGTGAGTCAACGCCGTTATTGAGGCGAAATAAATTATTTATTTATTAAATGTACAATACGAATATACAAATACAACGTAAATGTTTTGACTTTATTTTGAGTCCTCTCCAGTATGAAATTATAATAAAGAATGGATGAATAAAATTCGCGTTACTTCCACCAAGTGAATTAATTGGTAAATTGAACACACACAAGAAGTCAAGAAGAAAAAATTAATGAATTAAGTGAATTAATCAAATTATGAAGAATTTTGAAACATTTAAGAGTTTTTTGAAAAGGAAAGAGTAAATTAATGTAAGTAATTTTGACAACTGAAGATTGATAGAAAGAAAAGAAATTCATTTAAGAAACTGTTTAAACTATTGTCTGGGTGGAAAGAACGCAAATGTCGTGTCACGGCTAAGGATGAAAATGAATATTCATTTGCATTCTTTTCATTCTCAACAGACATTTACGTTCTTTCCACCCAGACAATAGTTTGAACAGTTTCTTAAATGAATTTCTTTTCTTTCTATCAACCTTCAGTTGTCAAAATTACTTACATTAATTTACTCTTTCCTTTTCAAAAAACTCTTAAATGTTTCAAAATTCTTCATAATTTGGTTAATTCACTTAATTCATTAATTTTTCCTTCTTGACTTCGTGTGTGTTCTATTTACCAATTAATTCACTTGGTGGAAGTAACGCGAATTTTATTCATCCATTCTTTATTATAATTTCATACTAAAGAGGACTCAAAATAGAGTCGAAACGTTTACGTTGTATTTGTATATTCGTATTGTACATTTAATAAATAAATAGTTTATTTCGCCTCAACAATGGCGTTGGCTCACATTGGCTTTTATTGAATTGTCTTCAATTTTTCATGTTTTTAACTATATAGGCACAGAAAGGCTTTTATCTTACGCTTTATAGTAGAACAGGAAGATTTTACATAACATCTTCGTAAAATCAAAATATGGATTTAAGGAAGTTTCTCTTATCATACGTCGCGATCATTTTCGCATTATATTTTAATAGCAATATCTACAGAAATGTTAGTGTCATAAATTTTGAATACATGCAGAAAGAATCCTTTCATTTTAATGCCATGAAGCATAGCGTTGCCATTGCCATAAATAAATGCGATATCGATCATGAACTTGTTAAAAATAAAAAAAAAATTTTTGAATCTATTGCTATTCATAATATATGGCGAATCAACCATTTGTTTCTTTTCCCGCTATTATAGATGTTCTCTCGCAGTCCTTTTTACTAACAATATTTGAAATCCGATACTTTCATTCGAATCGATTCCGCGGTTGGTTACCGCGCCGATTCTACAAAAGCTCATAAAATTCGGCGACTGTAATGGAGAACCGCGCTATAAACGGACCGTACTTAAAGCCTGTGCATTAATGCGCACGAGCGGGTGCATAGCACTTTTGATTGAGCGTTCCTAATGGAAGCGAAACAGCCGACCGTATCCATCAATTTTTTAATTTATTTAGGTGCCATATATTTGACATCAACGCTGTTCGCAGCCATCGTACAAAACATCGAATTTTAATTGCGTTATTTCGTTAAGCGAAAATGTCACGGACCGTTTTGAATATCTGATTGAAACTAATCGTAATATTTCATGTTCCATACTCTGCGAAATAGAATTCCGTGCGAAGTATTAAATGTATAAGTAGGTATTAAAGATCTTGATCTTTCAATTGTTAACACAAGCAGAATGTTACGATTGGAACGCTTCATAAACGAGAAGCGATAAAAGACATGCGAACGTTTGTAACGAAATTGTAAAAAGTGTTTACATGTGGCAAGAGTGTGGCTCAACTAGCAAGCGATATATACCTGATGCAATGATAAAACATGGTATTAAAGCGAACGTGCCATATCTTGAGAAGTCGTGATGCTAATTAGCGATATACTAGCTTCACTTTTACAGTCTCGCTTTAATCTGCACCAACGTTTCACGAGCAGTATAATGGCAGCCCAGGTTAATTTTTATTAATCCGAAAGACCGTCAAAAATGATTAGATTAAAATAAATTACTCTGTTATACAGCGAGGCAAAATGTTAATTAAAAATATAAAACACGCTATTCATTCAAAAAAATTGACTTAAATTTTAAATGCTAACTCAATTTTTTATGTTGTTCTCACCACGCTATTTTTTCACAATTTATTCACTGATATTAAACGATTTTTCTCGTTTGCTGATCGTATTATTGCGTTAACTGAAACATGCAATATTCCTGACCTAAAATACAGCCATTTAGCAAATTAAATAATATATTACTGTTTTAACACACAAATGTTTCTAATAAATAACTGATTTTTAGGCAAAATTTCTCGTTTATATATTTGTTTATAATATAGTACAAAAGAGTAATGTTACTTTCTATAAACCTTTTAAAAATTTTTCATGAATTACTTACTAAATATATTTAAAAAAATTATCAGTTTGAATATATAAAAATAGATTTGTAGAGAACTTTATTCACAAAAACTGCTTGGCGATAATGAAGTTAATAGTAAATAGATAATGAGGTTAAAAATGAATAAATTTAATGAAAGTGAATAGGGTATGTTTCTTTCAGGACAGTATCTTTGTCTGTTTTGGTGAGTTTCCATCGCGTGACACGGAAACTTGCGAGAGGAACACATTTCTCAAATCCTCTACGGATTTCCTACCAAAAGGACTTAACAGGGATTAGCCGTTGCATCTACGTGACAAGTATTTGACGTGGATCCAGCGCTTGCCACGTGCTTCGACCAAGAAAGACTTCCTTCGCGATTTCACGTCATGTGAATGTATGAGACAAAATAACATCCGCGAGTAAGTAAGTTTTAATGCAACTGCTTGTCGTGTAAAGTATCGTCATGAATAAAGCCGGAATTTCGCGTATTGGACGGTATGTAACTAACAAAATAAATTTAGTTGCAATGCGAAGCTTCCGAGTCGCGGTTACATTGTCGAGACGCATGCACTCCGATAATTCATTCGGCGACCGCAAATAATAACCGTTGAAGCGAGTAGCAGATGCGGCATTACTCATGTGCTCTTCTTCCTGTAGACACGATTCGAGCTCGTTAGTCCCTACATCTTTTAGCATAAGAGATGGCTCTTGCAGCCGAGCACAAAGTAATGATTTTCAGAACGATGAGTGACGAGTAACTATGGACTCAATTTTCCTGTACAGTATATTTTAACGAACGTATCGTATCGATTTAGCGTAAAACGGGGTTACGTTACATCGGTAGAGATGAGTTTGCACTAAAGCGGAATATTTTATTTTTAGATCATCTGACATCGAGAAAATTAATTAAAGAGGGATTTCACGAATATCGAAATAGCAGCTAATAAATCGATCTTGCAAATATTAATATAATTATAATTAGTTACCGTATGCTTTAAGACAGATATTTAGAGATGTCTATTTTATCTCGTATTTAATATATACGTCATTAAAAAAAAGATATAACATTCAGAGTCGGTGAGTAATGGCGAAGTGGTCGGTAAAGTCAGTGGTGGGATATAATACTCAAAGCTTATCGTCGAGTGGATCGGGAATATGCAAAATGTCGCGGAAAGTGCTTGCGGCGGTGTGCTAGCGGCAAGCAAATAGACGTATATCCAGCGGAAAAACGGAGATTTCCAGGCTGGAAAGCCTCTCGCACGAACATATACATATGCACAGCATACGAATTCTCGAAACATTCATGATACTTCACTGAGAAAGTGGTGCTTCACCCCCTCCGCGTGTGCAGCCGTAAAATGACGCAAGCGTCCCTGGATACATATTTAAAAAGGAAATGTAAATCTTCAACTGATAAAATTTTTTATTCACGTCCTCACGAACGATTTGTATTCTAGCAATATTTTTTTCCCCACAAAAAGACGTCGCTCTGATGTCGATCGACTATTCGCTCGTCGAGCGAGGCCGATGTTCGCGAATTGAAAATTATCTTAGAAAAGTACTTGGTAAATGCGCAAACTATCGGCCACTTGAGTGAAAACGGATATTTTTCATGGTGTTGATTACTCTTTCCCGGAAGAGAAATTGCTCGAACTTAAATCTATTTAATCTTTGAGAAAGTTTTATCTGTCATTTCAGTTCTACACTGTGTTACTGCTATATAGTACACTCTTTTGATAGCAATAAAATAGTCCTTAAGGAAACGTTATTTACATAATTATTTACACATATTATAAATGTTAGGGCATTTTTATATTTTTATATAAAATCCCTTCTGATTTAAGTCGCTGTCATTTCGCGATTGACCATAGAAAAGACAAATACGTAATAAGTGCAATAAAAAATTAATATTATTTGTTTACTACGTTTCCAGTATCTTCTTTCTTATCCGGCAAACGGAATATTGATTCTATTTGTGCTGTCGATTCAGCTCGGCTTCTCTAATACTACACCGCTCGTAAAATCTCATCCGTGTTATAAATTCGTGCTATTACCTGGAAGTGAGAAACGGACTTCGAGAGGAAACTATTTCGAATTATCGCGTATCCTGTATTCCTTGCTATCTTTCGTCGTGTGCGCATTCCTTTTGCTATCTCTTTTTACGGATACCTATACCGTGCTCGCGATCAGCTGCTGCGCTTTAGACGGTTTATCCTATCCCGTTTTTTCTCGGTTAACTGACAGTGATCAATAGCGATACGCGTCAATATATACAGAATATATCACTTTAATCTGCACAGCAAAATATTGCAAAAAAATAATCAAACATAGATCTTCCTTGGTGGATTTTTTTAGACAAATTTTATACACTGAAAAAAAAATTTTGCTAACTTGACTAAAATTTTCAACTAAATTAAATTTCTTCAGTTCAAGTATTATATTTATTTTAGTTAAATAACTAAATATTTGAAAAGTGAAGTGAAGTTCTAACTGAAGAAATTTAATTTAGTTGAAAATTTTAGTCAAGTTAGCAAAATTTTTTTTCAGTGTACATTAACTGTAAAAATAAATACGAAAATGTATAATTCTGTATATCTATAAACATAAATACAAAAATATAATTATAAATCTATCATGTATTTTCGGTATTTTCCGTCACGTGCTGCTTATTATAAATGCGATGTTACAACGCATTAAAATTGTGATGCATTATCTAACACTTTAATTTTATCTTTCAAGGAGTTTCGGTATAAGATTACACTGTCGCAAATGTCGAGGACCGACGGAAGAGTGGACGTTCTCTTTTTCTCAGCTTTCCAGGATACCATCCGGGAAAGAAGATCCTCTTTGCTATAATTGATGCGAATCACGTTGAAATTTCAAACCGAGCTGCGTATTTTCAAATTATACTACGTATTCTTATGTCGTTTCTCTCTCATTTTTAGTGACGGAAGAATATTGCATTACCTTTAAAAATTTTCACATAAAACATTAGCGTAGTATGATACAGGATGCATATATTTTAGAACGACAAAAACAATTTTTAAAAAACATGAAACATACTTATAATTCTTGAAGCTTTTGTGAGACAGAGTTGTCCAATCGATTGATTAAATTTATATTAACGAATGATTAAATTTATATTAAATCCGACAATATGAAACATTTCTAATTTTGCAACGAGAGATTATTGAACCTGCCGCGCGATTTCACTGTATTGATTTTGTGTGAAACCTAATTTGTCGAATTCGAAATAAATTTCGCCTGCACGATACAGAATTTTTCTCGCGGCGCCAATTCACCGGTTGTTTGTTGCATTCCAGTGCAATTCAATTTTGGGCGCAAATTCGTTCCGAGTCTGCCGGCTATTTTATGCCTCCAGCTAGAAGACGTTCGACGCAATTTTGCTTCAAAGTCGACACATACAACACATGACACAGCTCTTTCATCCAAATATCACATAGAATTGCTACAAACTTTTACGAAATTGGATGGCAAACGCCATCAATATTTTTTTACTTTTACATTAATTTTATATTTTCTAATTGTTATAACATATTATATATATATATATATATATATATATATATATATATAACATAGTTATCGAGTCGGTCTACAATTACGACAATTGTATATAAAAATAATAATTTGCTTAAAGTTTAATTTACAAATAAAAAAATTGTATTTATCTCTATGCAGCAATAAAAAAATTAATAATCATCAACACTTAGTTTGCTTAAAATAGGAAAACATTGAAGGGAGATTACTATACGAACAATTTAATTATGATTCAAGCTATCTTCTCGTTCTCTCCCTCTTTTTGGGACTTTATTTAATTAGTTTATTTCAAAAAGCAGAAAGAGAATAATTTAAGCTAAAAATAATTTTAAATAAAAATGATTAAAATTTTCCATCAGAATTTTACATGTGCAAATACAATTTTAATAGAAAGCTCCACTGAATAATAATGATATTAGTAAATGCCTTTACTGAATTTTCTGCTGTGCGACATGCATATTTTGCATGTGGTGGGAAGAGTGACAACACTACGATTAAGTAAATAAGGCTGCTTCTAGAGAGGCAATTTCATTAATGTGTAATTGATATTTCGAGAAGGGTAACGCGCGTATTATAAGATAACGAGGCTAGAGTTCTGAACATATAGGAACTATTGAGGCATGATGCAACCAGCTTTTCCCAGAATCGATCGCGTCTATGGTATTACCTGAGGTCGATGGCAGATTCAATCGATTGTTGCTGGCGATTCGAGTGAATGAGTGCCAGCGACTTGAAGGAGGAAATTTATTCATCCCACTTTTCCATCAGATTATACTAGGTACAAAAGTATAATATATGTATAATCGTACAAAAGTATAATACATATAATCGCGATTAAATAATTGTTTTTGACACTTGCTCGCAAAATCATCATTTTAATATAAAATTAACATCCTTGTAGATTAAAGATTATACACATTAATTATGAAAGACTATCGCAATTTTTATTGCATGTTCTATTATAAATTGATAAATTTGATTAATTAAATAATATTGAATAAATTCAGTAAATCTCTATGTATATAATTGGATTATTCTTTTTAGTAATTCTCTCTTTCGATCTTATCTTAAATAAATTAAAGTGCAAACGTTGATGGATTATTTCATTGCGCGTGAGAGAGAGAGAGAGAGAGGGGGGGAGGGTGAGGGAGAGAGAGAGAGACACGCAAAAAGTACAATACTTTTTGTTGATTAAATTTTAAGCAAGCTATTATTTTTTATATGCATATTTGAAAATATTTCTCTTTACGATGTAACGTAAAAATCTCTAGCAAATTTGCATTAAATCCACTTGTAGGCAGAATATTAGGCAGAAGATTGCGCTCTTTACTTCAGATTTGCGACAATAATTATATTGTTATTTTGAAAGAAAATTTATAGTAATATAAATATGTAATAATCGCGTTTGTAGAAATAAAATGTTTATTTATTACAAATAAATGTTATTGCGTCCCGTAGTGTGCTCTTTCTATCTTTCTATATAATACGCGAAATAGTGGGCCATCAGGATGCTGCAGACGAGATAGCGATTAGGTCAAGGATCTAAATCCTTGTCGGTGCGAGCGGTGGGCAAATTTAATCATGGCGTCGTACGACAATACGGCATAGTCGTATGGCATGCCGACACTGTACGAAGATAATTACGTCTCGCACACTAAACACCTATTTGCGACGCTCTTGCTGTTAGTCTGTCATTATAGGATGTCACAGAAGAAACCTTACGAGGCAAATCGTAGAAAAAAAACCACGCAATTTTCAGAAGGACGTCAATTTTCCCCTTTGTTTCTTTCCGATATACAACGCTATTGCGACAAATAATTATTTTAAATATCCACATTTAACGATAAAGATTGATCCACCTAAGAGGAAGTTTTGTTTGTCTGATGCGAAGATCACGCTTGATGCTGACATCGCGCAAATATCGGACAAACACGTATACCGCCAAATGTGGAGCAAGAATGTCGGTCATAGAGCCTTAGCCAAGTTCATTATTACCAAGTTTCAACGATGGAACGTGCCATTCTGCACGCTCATGTATCGTATCAGCACACCAGACACGTCCCTGCGCGCCAGTTAAATGCGCCGCAGAGTAAATCCAATGATTTGGCGAAAAGTTTGCGGGCAATGTAGACTTGTGATGATAGTAAACATCCATTACGTTTTGTAACAAAGCGATTTATAACGACCGACAACATGTCATACTAATCATCGATCGGCATTGCGAGTATTTTCGTGATCTGGTTCAACAGTTTTATATGTTGCATGAGATAGACTAATGAATCGAAAATAAAGATAAATTTTCACTGTGTAATTGACTTTATTACGCAGTCCAATCTCTTGAACCATGTGATTTATTTTATTATTCCGTTTATATTAGTCACAAGTTCAATTTCGACTTGTTAACTCTAGAATCGCTGGCATATTGACACATATCACATATTCCAAAGTGCTGAATTTAATATTCCTATATACCATTTTCCTCTTCTTTACTTTTTAAACAAAGACTACTTTTAATTATTATATGTAATTTAATTACATAAAATAATAAGCTCACTTTTTTAACGTTATTAATAATTAATTACGTTATATCAATTGATTAAAGTGCTGGCAAAAGATGAAAGCTGCAGTTCTTGCTTTCTGTTTATATTAACGAGATGTGACAGAAAATTATAATAATATAGGCATGCAGTCAGTTGTTGCAACATATTTACATTTTTACATCGTACAAAAATCAAAATGTATAATTTTTAAAATCTCTGGAATTACGTGTTTATTTATTATTTGTAATATTTTGGTTTCGCAAATGTATTTCGATAATGATCGAGTGAGCTTTATGAAAACTCCCTTTATAAACTCCCTATGGATTCAAAAGCCATATTTTTTGCGCTTTAATACTGTTACTTGATTATATAATTTTCATTTTATTTCGGTCCCGGTCATTTACGTGATAAAATTCAGTATGAAACGACGAACAGTCGCTTTTATAGCAAATCGACCGCTTTTTACTATCCTCATAAATCCGGTCAGCGTCATCTCGCCGGAGGGACTTCGTCGTGTTGGATCGTAAAAAAGGTGCGATTTTTGTAAAATAAAAAACTTCTGCGACCAATTGAAAATCGATATAGGCATCATCCTCCCTCTTCACGAACATAAATCTGTTTATAACTATTCACACTGCGTTCCTGATTTCTCTAATTCCGGTTCTCGTTTCGGGGATTCTCTTTTCACAAGCTTGCTGACTATATATACCGCAAAAGGGAGTGATTTAGCAGTCACTACTGATTAATTAAATGATACCGTCATTACAAAGGTGCTCATCAGCTTCCCACATCGACAAAGCACGGCTTTCGCTGCACTATCGTGTATTATTCATTACATGACACGGAGTTCTGTCAACATTTTAATGAATTCACTCGGCTGAGAAAGCTTTCCTTGAGTGGAAATGCTGTACGTAGTTCATATATAATGTATCTTAACAACAATGTGCTTTTCTACCAATTTTTAAGTCTACATTATGACTGAAATTCAAAAGTAAGAACAATAAATTAAGAATTTGTAACATACAATATCTAACTTCAAGAAAATAATAAACAATCTTAAAAATCAAATAAAATAAGATTGTTATTTTTATCGGTTAACATTTATCACGTTTTCGCTTTAAATTTCGTATATGTTTTACTAAAATAATACTTAAAAATTTTATTTTTATCTAAAAAATAATCGTAATTACTGATAAATTTTTCGTCTTACCTTCTACTTTCTATTCTAATCTACGTTTCAAGATTTCCATTACCGATAAAATTTTAGATACAGACGTTAGAGAAAAGAAAGAGAAAGAGAGAAAAGAATGTAATAAAATAAATATAGGTATAAAATTGGCGGCTGTGAAGTCATGGGTCAGCCTTTCGCCGCTACAAATATCTGCACTGATAGAAGGAGATCAGCCCTGTCATTGACGACAAAAGAACAGCTTCCTCTAGGTCTCTCTTTCGGCACAATGCAATGGTCAGCTTGCTGGCACGCACAAAGGCTTTCTAATCTCCCTCGACCGGGTTTGTCATTGTCAAACGTACATCCTAAGCTTCTGATCGTCCCAAATCTATCGTTCGCCATCGACGAGTTCATCGATCGATTTTATAGATTGATAAATGTCCGTCCCGAGCAGATGACTACCGGAAACGATATATCAATCATTGGCCAGCACTGATATTGACAACTCTTTTTGAAAAAAGTGAAGTGGATTACAGATAATAATAAATAAAACTATAAAACAATTGTTTAAAACAAAAGTATTCTTATATATATGTTATATTGTACTATATATAACATACTTATGTATTATTATCATGTTGTACCATTTTGAAGCTTAATTGATGGTGAAATCTATCTTTCGATTTTAGAACTGCAAAGTGAATGAGTCAACAATGGAATTTCGAAATTACAAATATTAATATTTATTATTATTAATAATATCAATATTTTTGAAATTTTTCAGTGATTTCATCGTTTTTTACGTTTTCAAACTGTAATATAATTTTCTGCAGAATTAAATATGTATGTGTGGTTGCGCACTAAATAATCGTAACCGACAACGTTCAAAATAATAATAATATACGTTGTAAAATAAGTTTCGCGAGTAACGGACGTTTCGACTAAAAACAGATGCAGTCGTTGGACGATGTATAGAATAGTCGCGAGATTCGCTGCAACCCCCGAATTAATTAAAGCACGCGATGGAAACATTTCGGTGTTACGAGCGTGGCGCTCCGTTCATGCGTCATGATTACAGACGATAGAATTTTGCTCGCTAACCACCAGTTCTTGGTATATAATAAATGCGATGTCGTAAGTGCGCCTACTGGGTTGGCCATTTGCGGCATGATACATTAATTTATTTGCGTTGATACACTGATTGCTGAGAGAGTTTCCAACCCACTCGTGTGGGACCGAGGATGCAACGTATACCAGATGTCCTCAGAGAAAATATATGTTATTAACAATCTCTTTATGTGCTTTAATAAAATTGTATTATATATATACCTCTCCTCTTCCTCTCTTCATTTCTTTAACTTTTTTTGTATCGCGTTTTTAGAAGACCGATATAGAAGATTATCCTTATTACTTTAATAAAACATGAAAACTATGTTATAACTCTAGTGCCAGTTAATTGGGATATATAAAATTAATATGAAATTATAAAAGAAAATTCTATAATATGATATATAATTTTCATGATGTATAAACGTAATCAAATATTGGTCTGATCAGAAGGGTTTCGAGAGTTATATCGCTAATTATGCGAAACCTAAACTATGCTAACGGATACCAATGCGTAGTTATCGCGTTATTGTGTATACATTTGCAATGCATTGTGATATACCAACGTAGAGCTGTTCGATGCAGATACAATGTAAACATTTTGTTATTATTGGCGCTAGCAATCAGTAATATTGCAACTTCTAATTAATGTTCATGTATATTTATATAAATAAAATATTTACAAATTTATCTTTGCAATATTACTTGAAAATCGCTTCAATATCAACTGACACATTAATTGGAAAAAATGTAGGAAAGATTTGAATTCGGTGCAGTTATTACAACGTTAATTAAAAAGATTTGCAAATAAGTTGAATAAGCGAAGAACAGGTGAAAACATTGATTTAAATAATAAGGGAATTCTGCTCTGATTAGAGAATTTCAAGAGATTTATTCGTTGTCGGCAATATGGTATTATTACAGCAAAGTGTTCATAATTTAGAAAAATCTGGCTAACGCCACTTCATCCACGGATATATTCTGAATAATGGTTTTTAATAATCCAAAGTGGAATCCATAATTCATGCCGTTTTAACGCTGATTCGGTTCGCATTTTTGGCTCACTGATATGTTCGCTACGCATCACTGCCTTTATGTTTCTTCTCTTCAAAATGCTGGCCATCCTATCATCGCTTAAGAAATTGGCTCGTAGTCTACGTTTTACGTGGGTAGGAAATAAAGCTACGCGAAAGATTATGGTCGCTTCTCTGATTTATAGGTCGTGGCAATATTAGATTTCACAACCATAGAAAGAATGGTGCAAAATGCAGAGAAGGGATGCATAGATGCATGCGTAGTAATAAGTATATTTGAATAGGACGATTATCCTTGGAAAATGATATTTCCTACGAGAAATGAGATTTATCTCTTTTTATCAAAATTTAGATGTCACCTTTTCCACGAGTCTTTTTTTTTTAGTTTTAATATTAAAAGTTTTAACAGTTAAGTTAAAACTTTTAATATTAAATCTACAGATTTGTACTATGATTTTGTTAAAATAATCAAAATTAAAAACAGGATTCTTTTGTTACTCGCATATCTGAAGCTTAAGACGGTTTGTTTTATTAACGGGTTTAATTTTATTAAAGAAAGAAGTTATTTAATTCTAAGATTAATATATGCACAGAAAAAAATGCTGTTGCTTCAATTAAACGTCTACGTCACGGGCTGCCACAAATATAAATAGTTCATTCAATTGTATTATGATTGGACCAAATATCTAGATTATCCTTTTAATAATGTAAATATTTGGTCCAATCATAATACAATTGAATGAACTATTTATGTTTGTGGCAGCCCGTGACGTAGACGTTTAATTGAAGCAACAGCATTTTTTTTCAGTGTGTCTTTAGAAATTTTAAATATAGCAACAGTATAGCATAAGATCAATACTTACTAAACTCAATATTAGGAAATCATGCAAATATCAAGGCGTGATTGTGACATATCATTATTATCCCATGCAAAGTCATCCTTTATCATATCAATGTTGCAGCGCGGCATTGTTCTGAACAGCCTTTGTGGTTTCAAAGGCTGTTTACTGTTCTACGAATATCGTCGTATTTTCCATTTGATGAAATGTAATATACCTTTGTGTATTACAGCCCAATGAGTAAATTAAATTGCATGCCTAACGTATGCTTTCCGCCGACTTAATTAAATTCAATCTAGATGTGTAACTTAAGGAGTTATGCCTAGTGAGGAAGCCGAAAAAAATGAATTTTTGGCAATTAAAAAAATTTATGCATATTTTTTACAAAAGTTTCTATATTCAAAAAAGTATCATTTCACAAAGTTTTAGTAACATTTTGGTGCAAAAATATTAATTTATAACGAAGTTACAGCCGATGTCCGGAAAGCCTTTTTTCCAAAGGTGTTTTGCGGTGACCAATGCAGTTCGGAACAGGATTATTTGAAATCAAAAATTTGAAAAAATGTAGTTAATATATTAGTTTATCCAGTCTTTAACGCTTTCTTGTTACAAAAAATTAATTTGCGATAAAATGGCGGCCGCTTAAAATGAATTATCGATTTTCGTTAAAGAAACGCTCATTTTTCGTCCATAAAATAAAAACTACGCGTTGAAAAAAATCCTTCGTTCAAGGACTAGATTTTTATGTCTAAAAGAAGCCTGCAAAAATTGAAGTAAATTAGCTCAGCGGTTTCGAGATATTTTGGTCACCGACTTTGAAAATGTGGTTTTGAGAAAAATGCGTTTAAAGTTTGAAGTGCAATTTACACCTAAAAAAAAATTTATTTTTCAATGTGCACAGTCATCTATTCCAGGTATAGTGGGTCTTCTGCAGCTGCTGCCTCCAAAATGTGAAAATCCAAAAATCGATAATTTAAAAATTTCTGACTAGACATAACTCCTTAAATGTTTCACAATTTTAGAAAATATGTTTTTTTCTATTATTAAACTTTTCTACGTATTGATGAAAGTCATAGAAGTAATGTATATTATTAAATTTCTAAGTATAACATTAAATTTGATCCTTGATATATTCATTTTCGGAAAGTGGATTAAGTTGAAGTTATGTTTGAAGAAAAATATTATCAGGTAATTTTGCGTGCGTAAGATTCTGCTCGGACATAGGCCGTCTGTTTTGAATCAGTATTCTTCTATGAAAACACACCATATCTCGCAATATCTCCCGCTAGGGCAGACCGGCAAAAAGTAAAGCTAGATTCGCAATATAAATCGAATATCCCGAGACCAACGAGAACGAAACGAAGCAAATCGGTTTCAGGCAATCCTGAAGAATCGAAATTGAAGTCATATATTTTCTTGAAAATATGATCATCCGGTATTGTTGGGAGAATACCAGAACACAAGAAAGATGCGTATAAAACTGACGCTAGAAAAATTCCACCAAAACAACTATCGGGTTTATAATAGAAATTTGCACAGTGAGTAAGCAGCTTGAACATTTCTTTATATTTTCACAAAACTTTCGCACAATAATGCGACCATCTATTTTTATTCCTTTGTCTTTTATAAAAATCTATTAAAAAACATAATTCAATGTTAAAAATTGGAGTATATATTGTTGTTTTAAATTTCAAAAGTTTAAATGAAATGTACGATCTTAGTTTTTCAATTAATTTGGCAGATATCACTAAGGATAAATATTATGAAATTCTTAGAATATTATAGTAATCTTTGTTTATTTTAAAAAAATTATACATATGTTACAATCAATATGTATTAAAAATAAAAAATCACATAGCGGTTATAAGAATAACCATAATACGCAATAAATAGCTTTCCGTTTTTCATTCTGATGCTGTAGGAAGCGAGACACAGTTTCTTATACCTTCCGCATTGATACGCGGCTTTCACGGCAGAATGAAAAACGCGAAACGGAAGTGCATAGCGAGCTCGATTGTCCGATGCCGAACAATGAGAAGAGCCGTACAATAATGGTCATAGGCCCCGCATGTTGAATCCTATCGCTGCTTGGAAGTCTCCTTTATGCACCTCTCCTTCCGCGGACGGTCCCCGTCGTGTATACCTGTGCGCCGCAATAATGCAGGGTTATCAGAATGTCCGAGCCGTTTGCTCCGCGCATTACGAGCCGGCAGGTGCACGAAGTATAAGCATGCATTCGCACTTTTCATCCCCGAACGCATACGACTGTATGGAGAGATATCACGCGGTGCTTCTCGGTAGGTTTCAATCACCGCTGTTATCGTGGAAATGCTATTAGCGAAAAACCGTATTTTAATGTAGGTCAGAAAACCCTGTTAATTGAGCGGGAAGAAATTTTTGCGTGTAATTCGTTTACAAAAATAATCCTCTTAACATTCCCTGCTATCTATAAAATCTCGTTAGCGCGTTGTTTAATGCTATATTCTACATTTAAATAATACATAAAAGGTCTGTATATATTCAGTGATCTTATGCAAAATATTTCGTTAAAATTTTAAAAATTTTACCATCAGTACCTTAAATGTTCAAACTTGTCATTGCGACGTAACCCTTTTATAGCGAAATCTGACCTGCTTTTGGCACGAAGATACGCCGTTTATCATATATATAGTAGATGATGAATAAATTTCTCTCGTTAATATTTTGGGGAACGTTTTAATATGCGAATACTTCTATGGAGGATTTGCAGAGGGTGGTAAGATTCGAGTATAGGAACTATAAAGAAGCCTGAGGAGACTCTATAGAACAAGCGCGGAGAATAGAGAACGCGTACGGAGGGTTTGTGGAGTAAGCGCGGAGCATACATGAAACATACGGAGGATCTGCAGAATGAGCGCGGAGCATTAGAACGCCTACGGAGGGTACGTAGAGTCATCGCACAAGTCGTGAATTGTAACGAGAAGAAATGGAGGTTCGATCATACTCAGAGGAAGTTTGAGGAGGGTCCCAGTAGTGATCTTGAAATGACAAAACCTCAAGGTGGAGTCTAGATAGGTTATAAGCAGTACACAGTACGGCGGCATATGCTTTTCCAAAGGACTTCGAGTGAACCCAGGGTATTCAGAGGGTTTATATTTTGACTCGGGGTAATAAATCACGTATATTGTTGTGTACTCGCATACATGCTTAAGTAAAAACCAAGTATCAGCAACACGTTTGTGTACAGACTGAAACGAAGCCTGCACGCTCTAATCAAACTTTTGCCGCAGTCTCTCTTTCACGCGATAACGATTCAGTAAACAGTTACGATGCAGGTAGTCGCTATCTCAGTTCTTCCCTTCGTTCTTTCTTCAATTTCTTACGAGATCGAACAAGAAAGAAGTTGCAACACACTTTTTCGCAATTTCTTATAATATAATACGCGAAATGATATTTTACAGTATGTTTGTCTTGATAACTAAAAATGAAATCCGATATTATTGCCACGAAATTAATAATTTGATCTGTTTAAATTTGTATACTCTTTCTTCAAAATAGAAATTTAAAAATTAGAAATTAAGAAATAATTCTTGATAAATATAAATGTCGATTTTGCTTCTAGTTGCAAATGTAACGGACAAAATTAGATGATTTTGTTTTATATTTATATTTTTAGATTACAGATATCTGAATAATATGTCGCAGAATTGTTTCCAAGAAAGATAGAATTTTACGATTACATAATTATTTGAACTGTTCGCTATGCTTTTCCGAGTTTGATAATTCTTTATATTAATATCTTTTAGTTACGTTTTCGGATAAAAGTGAATGAAAATTACGCTGTTAAAAGAAAGAAAGAAAATACGTTTTAATTTGTCTTCTATAGTTGACTTTAGCTATCCACTCAGTTTGAATTTCTATACGAATTTTTACAGGTTCCATTTCGAACAATTCGAACTTTTTACGAGCTTTAACGACGCGCGCGCGAATTACTCGTAGAAGTCAGCTTTGATATCGAAGTTTTTCTTGTTTGCTATCATGTGCACATAATAAAACGAAAGTAATGAAAAGAGAAAAAAGATGGAATAAAAGACATGCTCAATAGACTATGAGATAAATGTTACCGAGAGCATCGTAGTTTATACCAGCATTAAAAATATTGTAGATTTTATTATATATAGCAAAGTGGTACTTAACCTGAATCAATTTTGACGATCATTTATCGTACAAATTTGTGCACATAACCTAATAATAATTGTTTGATAGAAAAAAATTATTAAGAGCTGCTTTTTCTAAGATGATAATTATAAATGCCAAGGTAAATTTTATTACCATTATGATATAATAATTCTCAATTTTTCCATAGATGAAGTCTTTCAACAATTCTGAGATATTATATAAGGAATAGAATTGTTATAATAATTAGCTTCATTTTATATACTGATAAGAATACTGAATATATCGTGCGCCTTTACAAATATACATATATTAAGTTGTAAAATAAAGGTGCATAATATATCAGTCAATTTTTTTGAAAATATTACATTTTTTGTTAGAGCGCGATTCAGCGCAATCACATCTCGCAATATACAGTTCCAGCAATATATGCTTCCGTCAAGTGATGTAGTTCATTCGACGATTCGTCTTACTTAACAATTTCCTTTACCACGATGTGCGAGCTTTATTTGAGCCGTTGAGCGAAATAGTGATATAACTCAAGTAATATTAAGTCACATATTTTAAGGTTATTATACTTAATTATATCAGCTTGACATAAAACTCAGGTTTTCCTCTCTTCATTTTTTTTCTTAACAAAAAATTAATTTAATTTTACATAAAGTACTTTCCACAAACTCTTTATTTTAAAAAATGAGGAGACATGGAGGAGAATATCATCTATTTCTCTCAGCGGCTCATTTATCCGTTTAATGAATTTATTTATTTTGACTTTTCAATTCGGAATTATACATGGCGGTCATATTTAACGTGAGAGAATCAGAGGATTTAGGCTGCGGTCAACTTGATACTACAAATGCTTCGTGATTGTAAAGTTTTATCTTCTTATTTTCTTTTCGCTCCTATGTGTTCCATGTAGCAGATCTTAATGATGAACATTAACCCACTTCTAAAAAGCTCTTTTTTTTCTTTAATGGGTAACTCGGGCTCGTGAAAACTTTAAATCGTCGGCGGTCGCTCGCTGACGGATCTAATCGTGAATAGTGCGAGATTTTATTTGACTCTTTAACGATCAGAGTCAGCTAATTACTTACCCGACGTCATTTGTCATTAGTCGGGAACGTCGTTATTAGCTGAGTTTGCTAAAATGCTTTCGCTGTACGTAACTCATCACAGATACGCGTTTGAAATCGTTAAATGAATAATTTGGAGGATGGATTAATAGTAAATCGCAAATAAAAAATTCCATGTTTGATTAAGTACCAAAGACCGAAACCGACTTCTTGACAAAATCAGTTTTGTCACCGCTATTGCTCGGAAGAATTCGAGAAGAAGGAATGACAGATGTAAAAGAGATAAAAATGAAATAAATATATAGGAGATGTATCAAAGTTCTTTAGATGCTATAACTTTTTTCATGATTTTTTTATAATCGATCTGCCAATTGAGCAAATGATATAAATGGGTTCTTTGAATACTATATAGGTACTTAGGGGAAGCCGGGGCATAACGGGAACGCTAAGGTTTATACAAGTTTACAACGTATTAAAAATA
>NJRQ01000011.1:1279267-1290947 GCA_003063805.1 Aphaenogaster ashmeadi | reverse complement strand
TAATATGGAAACTGATAACAGCACGCGGGTAGGGACATCTAAGAGTAATAATTTCCATACATTTCATTACATGGCAGCATATCTGTTAAGAGATATCGACCATATCCCATTATGCCCCGTGGTCTCATTATGCCCCGGGTTCCCCTATTATACATTTCTTAAAGTGCTAACGATTATCAAGACCTCTCATACAAGTCAAAGTTTTAGATTGTTTGGTCTTCGACGAACTAGGAAAGCTAAGAAGTGCTAGGTCTTTTCTTGTCTCAAGTTCGTTCACGAGTGCTTTATATCCCGGAGGCACGCGTCTACACGATTTCTCGATGAGTTACCAAAGCTCAATCTGCACAAGTTTTTGAACTTCATGCTCGTAAACCGCGTTTCCAACAACTTCTGCAAGAGACGTTTGCAGATTGACGTATAAGCGCAACGTTTAAACGTAGTTTGTTCATTCGGTGCTATATCTGCTGACTGCTAGTATCGGTACATATTTATCGGTAATAAATAATTCGTACTAAAAATAAATGTGTCGTTTTCATAAAAATGTAAATTCCCTTATTGAACAATGGAAACTTCATGGACTATAATTTGTTTTACATTTCCGAAAGTGGTATCGGGAGAGGCACCCTCAGAGCACCGGATATTCGCGTCACGCGAAAAAAGACTCTGCCATCTTCTGGCGGAGAATGTGCTCGTCTGATGCGGAAGCGATGGGATGATGGAAAGTTTCGGCGAAACTGGAAGGATCTTACTACGTTTCATTCAACGAGCATCGCTAGCAATATCCTGCGTATCATCGCCGACGAGCGCAAACTCGTTTCTCTCGCGTGGTTCCCTTCTCCGTCGCGCCGACGGACTGTCAAGACTCAATCCCTGCGAACTTTCGAAGTCGCGCTCGTAAACACGTTTCTTCACGCGGCCGAAAGGAAGAGGCTGACAACGAGCAGATGAGATTTCGTCAGGCAAGAATGCGCCGAAAAACACGCGATTCGAATACTTCGAAAAATATGAAAATTCATGTTCTTTTTTCCAGAAATTAAAACAGGCATAATTTTCGCTGAGTCCAGATCTATAGATATGCAAAAAAAATTTCTATGTCTTTCTCGCGAAAACAAGAAACGTGACAATTGACGCGTGCACGACAATTCTCTATAACGTCAAGTTATTTTCCTGTTATTTGTGAATCTCGATAAGATGCATCCCGATAATTTTCTGCTGAGCGAAATCGTACCAGATTGTTCGCGATGCAATTAGCATTTTTACTAGGTATGAGTGTCAAGATATTTGTCGACTTATCTCACAATTGGACAGCTTCATCCTCTTGGACATGACTCGACTTCCACTTAGGGAAGTAGTTTTAAATTGCTTTGCCGCGGCGTGAAAGTTTGCGCTAATTTTGCGGATGCACCAAACTTCTGCTGGCTATTTCGTGAAAATTCATGTTTGCGCACAATATATTAGTGCCATCGCAACTGTCTTAAAATAATATTTCATATTTATATGTATATTTATATGTTGTAGTTATTTACAAATGAATGTCGTATTATTTCGATGATTTCGTCATTTTGTAGATAAATAGAAATTTTATGAGCGATATCCTTTTCATTTTATAATATTAATATTTAAAAGTAAAATTATTTATTATGTTTATGATAAGTAGTAGAAATAAATTTTGGATTCTCGAAATTGAATTGTTTTCTCCATAAATTTAAGACTCTAATCGTAAAAGTTTTAAAGCAAAAATGTTCAGTGCATGCAACGTCATTTCTATCCAACAAGTGGTCGGATTAAAAAGATGAATATTCTAAGTATGGATTTAATATGACCATATAAGATATGTTAGATGTGTATGGAAAGAATCGATCGACCAATCGTTGAAACGAAACTAATCCTACATGCGAGCTTCGATAAAATGTCTGCTGGGAGTTAAGAGCATTAAAGCTAATGCTTCATCAATCGTTATATTTGCCGGGAAACGAGAATTCCGAGGAATTCTATTGCATTCGTTGCTGCGCACACAATCCACAGTTGCAGCATATTAAACAACCATTAACGATGGATGATAATAAAATAATTTTTGCATAAAATAATAAATTACATTTTATATATTCAAATACTTGTATCTAAGTATTTTCCTATATTATAAATAAACTAATATTGCTTCTTATTTTTGCAGATTTCAATTTTGTCGGAAGAAGTTATGATTTTGACAAGAAATATCTGTAACATACATGCATACTTTCCAAAAATATAAAATCTTAAAAATTCGAGAGAGAGAGAGAGAGAGAGAGAGAGAGAGAGAGGGGGGGAGAGAGAGAGAGAGAGAGAGAGAGAGAGAGAGAGTTAAAGAGATTTGATAAATATTTTGTATAGTCATATAAATTAATTTTATAAACGATAACAAGATATAAGTGCATATTTCGTAAATGCAGTGTCGCCCTAAACAAACGTGGAAGCGTTTAAACTTATTTTCTGCTGGTAAGGCGTATAAGCGGCCATAATAGATGGAAATTAATGCGACGAATTAGCATTTTAATTCGCTATCACCGGTGCAGCGAAGGGCATCGCTTTTTTTCTTCTTCAACGCGAGAGCAGCCCGACGTGAATAGAATCACTGCGAACATCGCCCCTATATTCCTTTAGCGACGTAAATATTTTAACGGGCTGAACCAAGTGGTGAAGTGCCTTTTCGCCTCTTCAGCAATTCACCGCAATATTTCAATCCTTAATACAAGTTTCCAGAGAGGATATATACTTTTGAGCAAACGCAATCGAGTGTTTGCTCATTATCCCTTAATGTTTGAACCGTGATTAGTCGTTCGAGTTACATGCGAATTTTCTTTCTAATATGTAGATCGCAATTTTTAAGAGAAATAATATGTATATATAAATACATAGAATAATGCTATATATATAAAAAATTATCAAAATTTATACAATAAGAATAGAATTTAAAATACATTTAACAACAACATATCAAAATAATTGCATTTTCAATGAGTAAAGCCCAGTTGCGCACAGAATAAATCGGACACAGGTTGAATAAATCGGCTTCGCCCCTCCCCCTGCATTCCCGCATTAAAAAAATAATTATATCCTAACTGCTTCAACCGCGGAGATATTAAACTAAAATGCCCAGACGTTGTTTTATTGATAAAATACTACTGTGTCCGATTTATTCTGTGCGCAACTGGGATCTCCCCTTTTCAATCAGGAAACATCTAATATGTAGTTTGACCAAACAAACAGCAAGTAAAGTCTTTTTTATTTGAACTCTCATTTCTTAATCGAGTATTTCTCCCTCCCCCCCACTGCGTTATTACATCGTTATTCCTAGACTGACTGAATTTTACGACGCTAGTTTACGAATCATGCAATTCCGTTAATTAAAATAGTAGAAAATTATATTGCTGCGCAAAACAAATAAATTTTATCGAGAGACAAGACTCTTATTTTTTATCATACCCATGAAAAAAAAGAGAATGCATTATTCCAATGCTGTTCAGAAAAGTTTCAAATTAGCGAATTAAGAAGAGAATCCAATACGTTATCTCGTAATGGTCTAAATTAGCGAATTAAAATGCCCATTAATAATAGAATTCTTTGATTCTTGCAAAGGGTTTTTAATACTTAAAGATTCTAAACTTAAAGATCAAATAAATTAGTAGTTATAAAGTCTTTCAAATTTTATAAAAAAGGCATTTAAAAGAAAATGAATGTCATGAATAAATGTACATGCATTTATTTTTGTATATCTGTATATTTTTACTTTAACAAATTGCAAATTGTATTTAGATACATCGCTGGAGAGTACAGAGCTCTAAAATTTCGAAATGCATTTCAAAATCGTCAAAATCTCATATTTTACGCTCTTTAATATGCTTGTTTCTATAAATATATTTCATAATAAATTATGATCAATTTTAATGTTTGTCAGATCAATACAGACATCATCTGATTTTATTTTGTTACGTTACTAAAGCAGTAAATCACGAAGATATTTTAAACTCGGTAAACAATACATACTTCAGTAGCTAGTATATTTTTACGATTGCTTACTTTCTACTTCGCAAGTTCATGAAATATCGCGACATCCAAGTGTTTCGAAGTGATAAAATAAAATCTGCGAGATAAATCGCGTCACGCCTGTGCGCATGCGATGCGAGGAAATTACAATTCACGACGTACAGACGTATCATATGCACACGTACAGCCGAACTCGTAAAAGGTGCGAATTTCGCGCAGCCGAGAGCTGCGATGGGAGGTGAGAGAAAGAAGAAACAATGAGAATTCGATCCTAGAACCGTCGAGACTGAAATAGAGAGCACATGCAAGAAGCAAGGGGCAACAGTCACATTAATATTTATTCTACGTACGTCGTCTTTCGTACTTTCAACTCTGCAGATCTTGCCGCCTTGGCGGTGGCCCACACGCTCGCAGCGATGAAAACTTTTGTCAGGGAAGAAGATCGTACTTCTTCTCCGTTACATGCCTTGAGTTCGCGCATTTCACTGTTTTTCTGTGTCATTGCTCTTTTTGCAAAAATCTTCAAATAACAGACAATATTTTGATATATGTACATAAGCACAATTTGATGCATGATGATGTACACGGTTTTGCGTAGATAAATGTAACTACAGTTTGTTTATAGTAAAAAGAATTATGTAACTCTGTAATTTGTTTATTAGAATATCTATGATATAATTTACAAAAAACTCTTATATGTAAATACGTATGTCCAAAATATTGCAAAAAGATTGTTACCGGATTCTATGTTTAAAAGAAAGTTCAGGAAAAAATTTTAATACGACACAACATTGTCCATATATTCGTATATGTATACTATAAGTAACTAAGTTAAACTTTTGATGGTACTATAAATTAATTGAGAAGTAAATTCCACTACTTTTATCTCTCAGCTTAGAATGTTAAGTATCTTAATTAATGAAGTTTCAATTCAATTTCTGTTACGAAAACACTCGCTGTTAATTACGCTAAGCGCTGCCTTACTTTCTACTTTTGCCTTTTGAACCTCGTTGGAAGGCATGTAAATGCCTTCTGGAAATTTGTTTCAGAGATAAAATCCGTTTCGGATCTTTATCGTGGCAATGACATGCTGAGACAAAGGTTGAATGAATGTTCGATGAAGCTGAAAGTTCTTGTTACGCACTTCCCGTTACTTCGAGGGACGCCGTATCGTGCCTCTAATGTGATTAAATCCTCGTTATGGCCGCGGCTTGTTTGCTGTCGAAATTCGCCTCTAATAGCGTCACGATACGGCGTGTTTCGCGAGAGCGTTTGCTTCGCATGCAACGAAGAGCCGCTTACCTCACGAACACGAAAGCACATCAAGGAACTTCCTGGAGGGCTGCAGGGCCCATCTGTCCTGGAAACTTCGTCTCGGGGCGTTTAAATCCGTAAACTATAGGCAGGAGGATAACACCCGCGAACATAACGAGCGAAATCATGTATTGACGTCGCTGGTGAAATGACAATATTGCGTGCAGTATGAAAGGTTAAACGTGTTTTACTTAGAAAATTCTCAACTTATGAAAGACATATTGCAAACATTCCATTGCAACTCAACAATAAAATTCATACTTTTTAAAAATTAAAAAACTTATGCAAATAATGTCTTCAATTTTTAAAGTTAAAACTAGTAATTTTAAAAAACAGAATTTACTTCTCATTTAATTAATAGTATTTTTTGTACTATCAAAAGTTTAACATAATAACTACTTATAATATGTATATATAAATATATGGATAATATCTTCGGTTTTTTTGAAATAAGGTTTGAGCTTCATTTTCAATATTCGATATATTAGACGGATTAGGATCGAGGAGTTAAGTCGCAATTTTGCTTCGTTAGCGTACGAAGCCTAAACCTAACTACTCGAACATGTACGTTATTAAGGTAACGCCGTTAATTGATTCCTCGTTTGAGATCTGCACTTGTGCATCTAACCAGCAGAGATCACGTACGTTAGTATGCAGCTACTAGTAACGTATTAACGGCATTGAAACAGCTGGCTTTGTCTCTGTAATAATTAGAGTAATCGCATAAAGGAATTGTCAAGCTCCGATTTTCATAGTAATGTTAATTCTGAATTACCACAATCCCGACGTAGAGTTACTGCAGCCACTGGAAAATAATTTATTTTTTCGCGTTACATACTTGAGTTAGAAATATTAAAGTAGAATACAAAATATCTCATGAATTATGCAGACTTCATCTTGGAATTTTGCTCTCCAATATTGGCATTTTTATGAAACTTTTCACGATCTACATTTCTTCTGGATTTTATTATAATGCCATATAATATTTTTAAAAATGTCATTTTTATTCCATTTACTTAATTCCATTTTAATGAAGATATATTAATTCCACAATAAAATTTATTGGGTTTTCTGATGCGGTTTTGTATTTTAAGTTTTACTTTCTACTTATTTTTGTTCTATCTTTAATATCTTGATTTTAATATCTTATTTAATCTGTGTGTGTATATGTATATGTTGTAATATTTCTTTAATTCTTAACATAAATGATAGAAAATAGACAATAGCAATAGTACAAGCAAATATAAAATATAAAAAACATTTATTTTTAACATTATATATACTGTCTTTCATCGATGTCTTTCATTTGTTTAATTAATATTTTACAAAATTATTTTTGTATGTTCATTGCCTTTCGCGGTTTTACCATTTGTATGTAGCATTCAATGGATTACTTTCGCGGGCATACAAATGAAGGAGATTTAATTTTATAAGTTCAACAATAAAAAGAATAATACAGAGTTCGCGTGTATGCGAACATACGTGTGCAAAAGTATATTCGTCTGACGCACAGCTTTCCACGTGAAATTATTTATCTGAGAGCGTGCGCGCTCGAGTCCCATGAGAAATCTCCAGATTCGCGTTAGCTGGCTGGACGGTAATTTCTGGACGATAATAAAAACGTCTGCCCAGACCACGCCTTATCATGGCTTAACAATTCGTGCAATTACAATGAATGCATGAAGCATGTTTTCTTGGACGCTTATAACCGCAAAGAGAAACAAACGCGTAAAATATGCATGCGAAATAATTTTAACGCATATGTATATTTAATCGTAACATGTATAAAACACAAGGTAAATAGTATTATATGAAGAGAATAATAAGTAAAGCATAAAGTAAAGCACACATAAGCACAAGTAAATGCAATATTTTAAAACTTACGTAAAAGAAATGTACTATATTTGAAATATGATATACAAAATGTGTATATCACTACTGAGACAATCAAATATTTTATCCTAATAGACATGCGGTTGCGAAGCAATTTATATCTGGGTTATTGCGAGAAACATTGGTCGTTATTAATTATATAAATGATTATAATATAAATTAGTAAATATTTAATAGCTTAGTAAATATTTAATTTCTAGTATTTATTAGAGTTTTCATCAAGTATTTAACAAATTATACGCGTGAAATTGTATCACTTTGTATCGATTACTGAAGTTTTCTTGAAATGTAATTTGAAATCACGTTGCATCGGGGACACGTCGATTTTCTTGGGGACGACCATATGCCAGCCATGTGATGGTTGATCGAGCAGATGCAAATATAATGCGGATTGCATAATGCAATTCGAGCATGCGCGCAGAGAAACATGTCCTCTTCTACGTAGCACGAAATCCAATCTCCAGTTTGGACACAGCTATCCCTTGGATCGAATATTTTGTCAGGCGCGCATTATCATGAACAGGCAAATACACGAAACGAAATGTACCAGCATTTGGAAATATTTTTATTTTGAGTAAGTATCTCTGTCTTACAGTTTATTTTAGAATAACTGCAATAAAAAAGGATACTTTGTATCCCATAATCAAGAAATCATATATATATATATATATATATATATATTATCTTTTCGTTTAGAAAATCTAAAATGTAAGAAGTGTTAAAATTATATTTTAAAAATTCCAAAAGGAATAATGTTAATGTCGCGAATTACAACATTCAATAATTTTATAATAAAAATGCAATTTAATAAAGAGAATAAATTGTTTAAATGAAATAAACTTAAAATGAAATAAAATGAAGTGTTAATAATCAAATAGATACTTTTTCTAATATCTTTGCTAATATCAATTTTTACTTACAGATTTGCATATTAGATAACAAGTTTGAGAAAATTTTTCAAATAGTTTAATTAAAATGTCATTAAACTGTTATGTCTATTTTGAAATATACGATTTTCTTACTAAAGTATTTCTGGATCTTTCTCTCTGTGGCGCGCAAGGTAGCTCCAATCCATTAGCGCATATAATTAATGGCGAGAACCAATGTTTCGCAATTTCCCAGACGCAAATTACTTTGAAACCGCATGTCTCTTAGGATAAAGTATTCGTCTGTCTTGGCAAACATTGGTATACAACGGGTATAGCGGTTAAGCGGGTTAAACACGGCCAGTTTAATTTCTTGAACTAAGTAACCAAATCCAAACGATGCTTAATCATCCAAACGTCTTCTTGCTATCACAATTTACAAATTAACAATCTACATACCTAACAACTAGCAAATCTTGGGTATTACTAAATGAATTTCCGTTTCCGTAAGCAACAAAATGATAGTAAAGTAAGTACGTCTTACACAATGCCTGTCTCTTATACACATCTAGATGTGTATAAGAGACAGGTCTTACACAATGCCATAATGTCTTATACATTATATACAACTGTAATTATAGTTTCATCTGTTCAGTAAATCTTCATTTATATTATATTTTATTGTTAAAAACAGCAAGCAAGACGACGTTTCGGTATCTTTACGCCTGAACGCGTTTGAAACTTAAAGATTAAATACCAGCCTTCCATCTCTGTATATATTTTTTGTCGAATACTACTATACAGTCGACTAACTGCTGATAAAGGTGAAAGATGCAGCGGAACTAGCTGACGAGCAATATTGACGACCTAACTGATGTATCGACAAGCTATGTCATCGTTGTTCAGTTATCGGGTTGTAACTTGCAGCAGAGGGAATAGCTTGTAATATAGAATATATTATTGGAGACAGATAGAGAAGCGCACCAGTTAGAGATATTCCACTGTTATTTTCATACCTTCGGTTTTAAATGGAATTTTGATAAAATATACTAGCATGCTTGCATCTAAATTGATAATTAACTTTGCAATTGGCTATTGTAACCGTATCTTCTTTCATTTCCTCTCCTACCCACCATTCATTTACTGTCATGATGAAATGCGGCGCGATACGTCTCAATCGGCGAGAAAATATATTCCCCGATTTTGCCTGATAAATCCGCTTGCGACCTCACCTCGCTTCATCATTCGCGGGTGGGTGCGCCATAGCGATCGATTTAATCTTTATTGTTGGAGGCGAATGATTAAGGTGGTCGCCTCGAACGTAACGAAAGTCGACTCGTCATCCATTTCTACAGCTGAATCAGCTCGTTGTGCACATCAATAATTTCGGCGGTACGCGAATCGAACCGATCGGTACTGATATCACGTTCAACTACGTGCCGGTACAGGTGCAATCTCTAGAATATCGAAAAAAGTATCTACTATGACATTTGGTAATTTGTGAGTTTTCCGGAAGAAAGTTCCGGAAGGATATTGACTCTTCAATTTATCCGACATAACGGGAGTCCTTATCCGAGAAGAATATTTTAATAAAAATGATATGAAACAATTTGTTCGTCTTTGAATTTAATTTGAGAAAAGTTAAAATGAACATAGTACACATGAATATATGTATGTAGTAACGGTAGTTGCTTAATGAATGACAAAGTTACCTAGATTTTAATTATTATAATATGAAGCATAAAGGAAGAAATAAAACACGGCAGTGTGCTACCTTTACAAACATCATTCATGTCAAAAACAGAAAAGAAAATTCTAAATTAAAAAATTTCGCTGTTAATCCGTATAAAGATAAATGCATTATATTCAATGCTACATAAACTGTAATATTTTATCCACTTGAAAACACTATTAAATAATACTAAATGCATATTTAGTTCAATAAAGGAAAAGTAAGTGAGAGAAAAATGCAAGATTGTTCAAGGCCATAAAGAGTCCGTTCCCATAATAGGGAAAGCACAAAGGCAACGGGTTGTTATAACGTCTACGGTGCAGTTACAGCCGACATAATAAGCTCAAGTAATTCCACTCCATGGAGTCACGATCGTCTTTGCCAGCCGCTCGATAACCGGAGCTACTGGTCGCTGGACATAAGTAATGAAAGGAGGAAACCGAGTTTTCCGAATGCTCCTCTCGTCTGGTGGATATAGAAGACCAACGAAGGCAATGACTCTCGTGTAAAAATGGCGTGGGAGTTGAAAAGAAAGGAAGCACGAAATGTTGCCTGGAAGCGATCCAGCTTTGTCCCTCGTTCGACAATGTGTTTTACGGAAGTCATAATCACTCCAAAATCTCATGCGACTGGATATTTGATAAAAAAAAAGAGACTGGTATAAAACGTTCTCATCATGCGATCGATGTTCTTATATTGTAAAAAATATATGACTAAAATAAATATGAATATTTTATACTGAATTCTAATTTCGTAAAATGAAAAACGTAATCTTCAAAATAACGGATTAATTTTAAAATTTTTAATCGCTTTCTATCTCTATTTTCAATACATTAACTATAACTGTTGAATCTGGAATAGCAAAGAATATAATTTAATACTTTTCAATTTTGAATAAAAGATTTATCTCATTAAAAATTTTTGAGTGTTCTCGCGTGAATATAGAAATGTGAATATTTAGAAGTAGAAAAATTATGTAAGAGGATTCTTAGTAAGTTGTGAAGTCACTTCTTTGTATATTAGGAATTACAAATATTTTTGCAAAAAAATATATACCTCTTTAGATGAAATAAATTTCTACAAATTTTTTTTATAATTCATGTATTTTTCTCAGAATTTTTTTGTATTGCATTTATATTTTTATTGTGCTTTTCTTATCGTTAATTATTGTAATAAGAATTTTCAAAAACATGCAATTATTTTCTATCTAACTTCATTGTCTATTTTTGCTGTTATATACGAGTTAATAAAGAAATGGAATGATCTATTATTTTCGACTATTAAAAGATATACTTTTTTATTGTTGGAGACTGGTAAGTGTCTCGTAAATCCAGCTCGTAAAAACGAAACTTTGAGACGGGTCTCTCATCGCCTTTTCCTTAACGTATTACAACGGATACGGCTTTTGTTTCGAATTTGAAACTTCCTAGTTATGTCCATAACAATCTCTGTACTTTTTTAATTCAATCTTCTAAGGAGAGATAACTCTCTGTGAAAGGGAATAAAGGGAAGATTAGACGACGTAGTAGCTTGGATATGTTGTGTGTATACGTTAAGAATTATTAATATTAAATTTTTGTGATAAGTAAACAATTCCCGAAAATGTGCACACGCATAAGGATTACTATTATATTTCTTATCTCTTATCCCTTATCGCTTACGTAACTGCATTGCAGTAATGTTTGCGAATGTAAATATTAAGACACAAATATTGTTGCAGTACATGCATAATCTTTGTACGGTGACCATAACTCTTGCATCTAATGATATACATAACATTTATACAGTGTGTTTCAGGGTTAAATGTCCTAACTTAAAATATGAACTTAGGACCTCAAAACAAGAAAAAATT
>NJRQ01000011.1:1262066-1272666 GCA_003063805.1 Aphaenogaster ashmeadi | reverse complement strand
GAGAGAGAGAGAGAGAGAGAGAGAGAGAGAGAGAGAGAGAGAGAGAGAGAGAGAGAGAGTTCTCTCTAGACCTGGACATGACAAATATATTATATAATATATTATTAATTATATATAATAATATATCAATTAATTAATAATTAATTAAAAAATTAAAGATATAAAAATAAAAATCTCAATTTTTTCTCTTATCACGTAAAATGTAATGTCAATTCAAAAATAATTGCAGCGAGGAAAATATTGTGGCTTTCACTCGGTAGGAACTGCGAGTATTCATAATAAATTATAGCATCCTTAGATCGGGCGAGAAGATGGTTCAGCTTTAAAAATTCTATCATGTAATGCAAAATGTTATGCAAATCACACTTTTACAACGACAAACCACACGGCTCACTTTGCATTTCTTGCAGTGCACAATCTCTCTCTGGGCGAGCTGCAGAGATTATAACTGGATCTGCGTAGAGGAATAAATTTGGTTTCAACGCGGAGAAGTTTTCTACTCGGCAACGTTTTTTAATACCGCATTACTCTTCTATCTCGAAACGCTTCTGCTCTTCCCCTTGTAGGCTCTCGTTTTACTCTAAATGCTACATGAGAATGCGAAAGAACACTTATATATATATAAGGTGTTTCAGAAATAGGTGACCAAATTTTAAAAGCATATTCTACTTATCGTAAGAATGAAAAAAATCATATAAGTGTAGATCCGGAAACGCTTCCTCTCCAAATTATAAACATTTTCACAGCAGATTTTGGTAAGAACACTTTATTAAAGAAACTGCTGGAAATGATTTCTTTCAATGCATGTCTTGCATCGACGTCTCATGAATTGTCGAAGACGTTTAATTCAAATTATTTTGTATAGGAGTATTTTGTATTTTGTCACACGAAGCGATAATACAATTTCGGAATATTTCTACAATAGTAACAGGAGTATCATAAACGAGAGTTTTAAGATGTCCCCAAATTAAAAATCCAAGGAGTTTAAATCGGAAGAACGTGTAAGCCATGTGATTGGTCCTCCTTTGCCAATCCAATTTTTTAAATGAAGTGTTCTTACCAAAGTCTGTTGTAAATAAAAACTGCTTATAATTTGGAAAGGAAGCGTTTCTGAACCCATGTTCAAATGACTTTTTTTATCCTTACGGTGAGTAGAATATGCTCTTAAAGTTTGGCCACCTATTTCTGAAATACCCTGTATATAAGTAGCAGAAGGTTTCACAGAAGCACTGATTGCGGAAATGTAAGATTTATTATGTCCTTTCTCATGAAAGTATAATTAATTCCGTGTCATATATATTATCAATGTAATAACCGCAAAGTAATGATAAAAAAGTATGTACAAGTTTATAATAATACTGAGTTTATTTATATAATAATACTATAGTTATAACACTATAATTATAAGAATGTTAAGCTTATAATAGAAAGAGTGAAGATGTAGACGAACTGAAAATTCATCTTTCCAAAATGTATGCTACGAAAAAACGTTCTTATCTCGTTATAATTAACTCATTAATTAGAGAAGCATAGAGATTCAGCTTTGTTCTAAGCGTGGTCTTACTATGTTTTGTTAGCATAATACAACCACAAAACTTGGTTGTAAACCACGAAGTTACCGTAGAGAAATGATTAGATACGCGCGAAATATGCGTTGAATTATTTACTGTGACAGTGATAAAAGCGACGAGGGCAATAATTACGTTTGCGCAGTTTAAATTGCATTCCATACTGTAATCCGCGTATCCGTGGTCCTGGCCGCGTTATTACCTTCTCTTATACATTTCTGCCATCCTTTTCGCCTTCACGGTACATCTTAGCGCTTTGTTCACGAGGGCGTGCATGAGAAAAAGTACAACGGCAAAATCTCTTGGTTTTATCAAATAGCGCACGTGCGCCATTCTTGCTTTCTGTAGAATGAATCGAAGGAATCCGCGTTTGTATTCGAGATCCGCTCACAGTTATAAAAGGGACTGTAGCGAGAGATAGAGAAAGAAATTCAAACTACAGCGAATAATAAATGCATGGAGCTCATTTATTTATCCTTTCGAAACATGATAAATATGCATTGATTTTAGCGAAAAGTACACGGAAAGAATGGTTTTGCTGAAATATTAAAAAATTTGGCCAGATACAGATCTGAAAAATAATTTTGTTGGATCATCAAAATAATTATGTAGGACGCCTAAAATAGTTGCTAGAATATCAAAACTTTTTGCAGCATTATCATTATGTTGGAGTATCCTAGGGCCGATTGTTCCAACTTTTTGGTAAGTTTTACCCGACAGGTAGCATATCTTTATCTCTTTTTTAGAACTTATCTGAAAAGAAACGTAGATATGCTACCTGTCAGATAAAACTTACCAAGAAGTTGAAACAATCGGTCCTTACATAATTATTTTGATGATCCAACAAAATTATTTTTCAGATCTGTATCTGGCCAAATTTTTTAATATTTCAGCAAAACCGTTCTTTCCGTGTAAAATAGAAATATTTTTATTTTTGTAAAATATTATTTTAGGAATCTAGAAAAATATATATATATAATATCTGTGATAGTTCTATAAAAATGAATTAAGTATACTTGATATATCAGATATACGTAATACGTGATACTAGATACCTTTATAAAATCGCTACATTGTTGAAAAAGTGATGTTACATACTCTTATTACCGTAGGCAAATTAAATTATAAATCACTTTTCCGGAAAAAGTAATTTCACGCGTATTAAATTTAGGTTGATGCATTTTTGCAAAAATAAAACGTTGCCTGTGTTATGTGTAATTTTTCGAGAAACTTTGGTAGAATTAATTAGTCTTGATTTAAAAAAAATAAAAAATAAATAAATTTAACCAATTTTGTGCGTTATACTTGTACCCGCAAAAGATATTTAAAAAATTGATAGATTTAAAAAATCGCGATGTATTGAATTAGCAATTAAAAATTTGTGTAAATTTTCAATGAACATTTTGAAAGAACGAATGAAAATTGAGGTTGAATGGAAGTCGTGATGCTTCATGTTGCGATACAGAATCACAGTTTGTAGCAAATAGTTTCATTAGGTTACTAGTTGACCATGCTAAGACCTACCGCCGCGTTGTGGGGAAGATATATTGTCTTTTGTAAGACTAGACGCCGACTCTTGGCCTAACTATAATTAAGAAGAGTATTCTAGTAGATCTACTCACAACGACGGTCGACGTTTGGACTAACCAGCCAACAAAATGTCATTTTTTTCGTTTTAGTATATATTACATATAATTTTTTTTATAATTGATAAGTTTATCTTTTATATACAGGGTGTTCGGTAACACGTGGGAAAAAATTTAAAGAGTAAATGATAAAATAAGATGGAAATCAAGAAAAGTACTTAATGAAAAAATATTTTATTATAGTGTTTTGAAAAGCTCTCGACGTAAACTATATGAATATGCAATAAAAAGTAGGGGTTCCATTTAAAAAATTCAAGGTGGTCTTGTCCTGACCTTGGCGACGCCATCCAAGGTCTAACTAATATTCCTATCTTCTTTCCCCCTCAGAACCAAGCAACTTTTATCTAAAACATTTTTTGCTATAATGCATACTTTTAGAGATAACAGTTTGTAACACTTTACGTGGGCCACCCTGTATAAAAAACTAAAATTACTTTTGTCTTCTCCTTGGAGATAGAAATATATTGTTGAAAATAAACTAAGAGAATTTTTTTTTAGAATCAATATAGATTGTCAAAATTGAAACTACATTGACAATTACATGATACATACAACCCCCTTGTATCACAGGCGGGTCTTACCACGGTTAACCGATAAACTAACGTACCGTTTGACGATGCACATCCACTCTCCGTTTCTGGATAACAGCGCGGAACGTATCCGCGCACGTATACACACGCGATGCACGTAACACAATACCGGCTGTGCACATACGTACGAGTTCCCGTACGTGCTATGTACAATGCGGTATGCGTACATATCCGCCTACGAGTTGGTATAACGGAAGTGTTTCGAATTCGTGGAGATAGCGATACTAACCGTTGGGTTAAGAGCGTATCAATGACGTTTCCGTTCGCAGATCGATGCGGCAATCTCCCCGAATACTTGCTTGTAATTCACGACAAATTTAAACACGGGACACACATGCGAAAGGCATCTGGAATATTAATGCCTCCACACAATTTCATATAAATTCAAATATAATTGGTAGCAGTACGTAATACGTAAGTATGCTTATGTTTAAATTTTGTCACGAATTCGCGTATCTCGAATGAGAACTTCGTAGAACCCAGGAAATGGATTCGCGAGGTGCTTTACGAACCGTGCATCATACCGGGCGAATTCGCTTCGATTCTCGGGTTTCAGGGTAGGCGCGAGACACATTGACGAAATTCACAGTGACCCTGACCGGAAATGGAAACGTGAGACGTAAGGGGATAAGAGTCTCGGAAGATCGATGCCATGAACGGGTAAAATGGTACCTAAATCCTTAAAGAACAGGGCCAGTATACAGCTGTATCATGCTTTTAGAGTGCTTAATAAATTTCCTCGTAGCGACGTAATGGTGTTAAAAGCTATTATTCGAGTAGGAGCTAAATTTTATTTGCGGTTATGCTATTCATGCGATCTTTAAAGCTTTCATCCAGAATAATGAAAAACGTATAAAGAGCTCATAATGCGATGTTGTATTATTAATTAGCTAAATAAAAAAATGCTATACGAGCATCGTAATCAATATTACGGTAAAATTTTGCTTAAATTGTTAATAAAGTAACAAAACAAAAATAACTAATAAATAACATACATATATTCTCTTTGTGCTGATTTTCGGTTAATCATTCAGTCGAAAGTAAAAAATGAAATATAACTTTTAAAAATCATATTTATATCATATAGTCTGCATGAATTATGTTTAATATGGTACTGAATTTTAATTTTATGTCTTAAAAGTTCGTAAATACGAGAATCTGTTTATTATATGTTGGACATTGTTATTAATGTAAATAATAATTTTTCACAATGTTTCAGAAATAATAATCCTGTCATATCATCCTGTAACTGTGTTTAAATAAATAATTTTATTTAAATAAATTGTATTTAATAACAAAAATCGCTTTCTTTATAATTTTTCATAACGTTTTTTATGGTTTCCCGAGATAAGATTGAAATTTTGAAAGTAGATAATTTTCTAAAGAAAAGTAACTTCAAATCACTAAATATTTCATGTGAAAGCAAGTACTCAGGTTAGAAGATTTTACTTTAAATTTTTAAAGCGACAAGACAGGCAGTTAGGCAGTTAGATTAGACGATTACAAGAGGCTATAAAGTCGCGATAAGACGATGGGATGCATTGTAATAATATTCTGCATAGCGGCTTATTCACGAACGCTGGTACTTGCAACAATAATAACGTTGTTCCTGAAAGGATGTGGCTACTAATAAACTCGTATGTGACTGGCGCTAATGAGATTTTGAATTTTGCACATACAATGTGTAGAGAGAAATTTGCAAATTGTATCACAAAATAATTGATATCGTTATTTTTCGATAACAAATTTGCTTAATTAATGATCGTCTCCGAATCGTTTACTTAGATACTTTGGTCTTTATTTGTAATTAGATAAGTACTAATAATCCGATTTGTGTGCTACTTGTAAGAACTTAAACGTAATACCTTAGCCGCGCAAATTATTCTTTTCATGATTTATGTTAGAGAGAGGATTGACTTATTAGCACTAAGAATTTCTATGTTTGCAACAGGTCATATAACGAATGCTGCTTTCTAGATAAACAGTATAGTAAGTATTATTGTTATATAGTTTTTGACAAATCGATGCCACGGTTTATATAAAAATATTGATATCAATAAGAAATACTTGAAAAATAATGTTTAAAACTGAAACTTTCATTGCGTATGTATAATATTACAATTCATATATAAGTTCACCTTCGAAATAAATTTCGTCAGTAGTAAATCTATTTTGTTCGAGTTTTCTGACACGCAATCTATATTTATCTGCGAATCTGTACATTTCCGAACGTCGAAAATTCAATCGACCGTACTCAATAATCTGGAAGTCTCCGGAGACTTTACATCCATTCCGTATATATCCCGACGGTACTGTCCAACAGTTCGTACATACGTCGTGTACACAGCTAAAACCGCGCAGCAACCTTTGCAATCTTTTATACAGACGCGCCTTCGTACTTTGTCGTAGCACTATGGTCACTAGGAAAGGTAATTTACTTTACGTGCAATCACGTTGTACCGAATAATTCAACAAGACCCCGTTTTAAAGTGGTTCTTTCGTAGCCTCATTCGTGTACTCATTGCCTGCGAGTCTAAGCGAATTACGCCTAACATGGCCAGAATTTTTCTAAAATCTTCAGATTTTTCTAAAATCTCATATGCGCGCGTACGCGCCATGCAGAGCATAATAAAATAAAATAATAATTATGTGAAGCGCGTGTCATATGTTTGCGTGTAGGAGAACAAACAATATAAGTTTCAGATTGTTAAATTTAATTATTTTATAACAAGTTTGTGTATACGAATTACTGCAACAAGTAATTTTTTTTATTGTATATATATATGCTAGGATTCCAATTTATTGTTTCAAGTCGGAAAAAATTCATAAAATTTTTGTTTCTGTTTCATAAATATTTTTAACTTTTCAACGCAGATCACAAATAATTTATTGTTATACTACAATGCTACTTTGTGCCAATAATGTTTGAAAAGAAAAATATGAATTCAATATATTATTTATATGAAATAAAGCGGACGTCCAATATATCAGATGTATAATGTCATATCGGGGTCATTCAGAGCAGAAGCGCGAATGTGTGTGATCTGAATAATTAGACGGGTCGCTTAATTTATGGCGCGCTTAATGTCGGACTTCGAACGTCGAAGTTATCTCCTATGAGTAGTGACAGGGAGGGTGGTTAATTAAAGAGACGGCAAGTGGAGAGGAGGGTTCTTTCACGTCCTCTTCAAAAGAGACAGGTACTCTCTCGCTTGCAAGAGAAAAAAAAAAGAAATCTCCAGTCGCTCGCGGTGCGCGAGAGTGGAAGAGAATCTCTTTATTTTTCGCTCATGCAACTTTACACCCTACTTTCGCTTTTTCGTGCCTTCTTCGTCACAAAATTGTTCTCTTTACTCTATCATCTATGCTCCATTTGGAAATACATTTTAGGTTTACAGTATTCTTCTAATGAGCAACAATGAATTCAAGATTTTATACATTTTTTCAACAACGTAAACGGTAATTAAAAAGAGAAGCAATTCTTTGTGCCAATTTCATCACAAATAGAAATATTTACGAGTAGCACAGCAAGTTTCGTTACAATATCTTTGTTATTTAATTCTTAGGATGTAACATGCAAAAATATATTTTTTATTTTCCCTATTTTAATTAATAATTTGCTTTGCTAATTTGTTAAATTGTTGTTAATTATTGTTAAAGTGTTTTAATTATATCTTGTTTGTGTTACATTTTTCCAAATAAGAAAAATATTATAACCAAAATAAAAGTTTTAACTGCTTCTCCAGAAGTAATATTTGGAAAAATTAATGCAGCGACTAAATTAAAACTTTGACAAAAGATCGTATTACATCCTTAATACCTTATAAATATCTGTGATTCTGTGATAAGTCTCGATAGCGACCATAGTTAGAAAAATACGTTAAAATTTTTATTGTTGTAAAAATATATATTATAAATATCTAGATTTTTTATTATATTAAGTTTTATATAGATACAGATTATCTAGAGTTTCACGAATTCTCTAATAAATTACTATTTAAGCGTGTGTTTCTTTTACTTTTTTTATAAGCATCTTTCTTGAATACCTATAATATATTAAATATTCAAATGTCATGTAACACACAGAATTCACAAACTGTAACCAAACAATAACTTACAATAAGACATATTAAAAGATCATCGTTGCAGTATTACATTATCATATTTAAATTATTTAAATTAATTATTATATTTCAATTAATTAACTGTTACAGTTTATGTAAATGTAAATTTTATGATTTCTTGAAATTTTAATAATAAATTCACAGTTTATCATTTTCTTTGTTTATTAGTGTCTTTCTTGCATAATTACTGTATTAGAAAATACACAACAAAAACTGCATATTATGAACAACTCTAATAAATTCATCTTTATCCCCCGCTTATTATTGTCCATTTTTAAATATATTAAAATAATTTTAATTGAATAGACATTAAAAGAAATTGAAGATTAATACATTTAATAAAAAATTAAAAAATGGCCTATTTATATTATGGTAATTTACATCAATTTTACTTGCTTAAAATTTAAAAGCTTAATGCAATTATATTATAGCTTTATTTTTTACAGAAATATATATAAATCGCGATGTGCGTGAAAAGTGAACTAATGGCGTACCAATGTTGAATGTCGAAACGTGATCAGATCCTATTACATTAGAGAAGAAGTGCGAGGAAAAGATAGCGAAGAGAGCCGCTTTGCAACAATAAAGCGTAATCAAATTACCATTTCTCGCCTCAGCATCGCATATATATTCATTCTGTTATGCATGGTCTCGGTCGTTGTCATTGTCGTTGTCGTTGTCGTTCGAACATTGCTTCAACCATGGTGTAAATATACATCATTACAAATATTAGGCTTTCAATCTTAGTTCTAATTGCACGATATTATTCTTACATTTTGTCCCTACAGCGTGCTGGTCTCATTTTGTATATATTTATTGTAGAATTTTCGTATCAAGCAAATATTGTCGTCAACGTAACCAAAAATAAGTAAAATTTTTTTATTTTTTCTTCGTTTTTGATATCAAGTCGACCGAGCGCTGTAGATTTTCGTGCGTACTTTAATTCTGTATAAGATTTTTGCATTTCTATAAAGCCAATTAAAAGGAAAACACACAGTTGCTCTTCAAAAAAATATGTAATTGCATATTGCAAATTGCATAATTTTTTTTAAAAGTAACCATGTGTTTTCCTCGCATCAACTGATTCATTCCACTATTCTACGCATAAAAGTATTAAAGTACAGCTATCAAAAAATGAATAGTTTACGAGATATTTTATATTTTATGTCAAATATTGTAAACTTTGAAGCTTTATATCTCCGGAACGGCTTATGCAAAAGACAATTTTTGGGGGTGTTATGAAAAAGTCTCGACAAGGACTACAAGAATATGCAATAAAAAATAGAGTCCAATTTAAAAATTTAAACGTGATCTTGATATGTCCTTAACGACGCCACCATTCGGAAATAAAATGTAATTTGTGTGAAACAACTTTTCAATGTCAGATTGGAGTGCTAAATATTTTACATTTGACAAAGACAACTACAATGCAAAATGTATAATTTGCGATAATTCTTATAAAATATTGAGCGGCAGTGTGGTCTAGTGGTAGAGCGCCAGACTCGTAATCTGTAGTACCAGGTTCGAGTCCACTAGATCAGGTAAACATGGATATTATTATTTCCGACACTGCGCTCCCTGTCGGGAAGGGGAATCCCGGCGGGTAAACTGGGCTCCGTCTTTCGGAAGAGTTAAGATGTTGGTCCAACAGGCAAAGAGTAGGAGTTTTAAGGAAGGATGGGAAGCCGAAAATGCAAACCCCGAGGGGACGCAATATAATTCCTTTATCCTTATCCTTCTTATAAAATATTTCATGGAATATATGGTCTACAGAAAAAATAAAGCATTAATATTCGTAATTACCACTGTTCAATTTCTGCCTGATCAACAACTCAATCAGGCAGAAGTTTAGCCGTATTAATGCTTTATTTTTTCTGAGTGATTAGTATATACTATATGTATAACAAACATATTGAAATACTAAACACATTGAATATTCAAAGATATAAAATTTGTATAAATCCAAGTTCAATATTTATCATATGTCTCAAAATCCGTTATATCTCGTAAATATAATATTGTTTGAGTTAAATAATCTTATTTAGTAGTACGAAATCTATATCGAGTTCTAATAAATTTGCTATTACCTATATATTATTTATATATTCAATATTTGATAGATATATTTATATACGTATCTCTGCACAAGTATTATGGAATGCAAATAATATTTAAGCTTGAACATTGGATTTTTCAAATATTTAATTAATAAGAGTCTCAATTTTGGTTCCATCATCAAATAACGTTTATGACTGAAATATGATTATATAATACTAATTACTGATATATATTTTAAACAATATTTTTCATTTTATGTATATGTTATGGTCAAAACTCGTAGTGCGGGCGTTCTTAGGATAGACTGGTCAATGTGCGGAACAACCAAGCGTTTTGATAAAAGCGCGAAATAGTTTTATGTTTCGGCTTTTACCAAAACGCTTGGTTATTTCGCACATTGACCAGTCAATCCTAAGAACGATCGCGCTACGAATTTTTACAGTAATATATGTTATAGTCAAAGACCGAAGCTTAGGCACTCCTAGGTTTGACTAGTCAATCCTCAGGTCTGACAAGACGTCCTAGTCAAAGTCCAATTCTATTTTGCGTTTCGACCTTTGACTGACGTGTTTTTAGTCAATCCTAGGAGTGACTAAACTCAGCAGTCAAACGTC
>NJRQ01000011.1:1239548-1261810 GCA_003063805.1 Aphaenogaster ashmeadi | reverse complement strand
TTTGAGTTTCGACTTTTGACTGACCGATTTAGTCTCTCCTAGGATTGACTAAAAACACGTCGGTCAAAGGTCGAAACGCAAAATAGAATTCGACTTTGACTAGGACGTTTTGTCAGACCTGAGGATTGACTAGTCAAACCTAGGAGTGCCTAAGCTTCGGTCTTTGACTATAACATATATACATGTAAGTTCAATTACAGCGTTATAATTTCCGACACGAACGACGTAGAGACTGGAGCTGTAGCAGCCTTTGAAACAGTATAAACGGTATGTACGTACTATATTTGCCTATACACAGTAAAAAATAAAATGTTAATTGTAACATTTTTCACATGTCCCAGAAAGTCCACTCTAAATTTTAAGTTAAAATAACTTGTTCATCGTATGTTACTTGTTGACAAACTAAAAATGTTAATTAATTAACACTTATTAATTAACACTTATTAATTAACACTATACTTTACATTTTCGTTTGTTCTTTTAACTTTAAGTATGATGTAATAATAACATACAAAATAATTCAACAGTTATGTTAATACATGATATTAATAATTTTATTTGGTCTTCTCAACGTTTTTTAAAAGTATTTTTCGATTTTTATTTTATATTAGAATTGAGCAAAATATTAACCCAGACAGCACAAAGTCATCTAAATTGTTATATCATATCATATCATTAGAACATGAGTGAAAAATCTCATAATCGTTGTGTCTTTTATTCTATCCTGTGGTTTTTTTACTTACGAGAAATGGAACTTTGCTGCGTCCATCTGGCGGCGGTGCCGCGACTTTAACACATGTTGATTTTTTGAAATAATTGTGTTAAAAGAACTCAAAATAATATTCAATTTCTAAATGACATACATAAAAAGTTAAATTATTACGTTGACATAAACGTAACACGTGAAAATGTTATGAAAATAATAACATATCTGTTGTATATGTTAATTTTACATTGAAATAATAATCAAATCTTGGTAACACAAGATGCGCGCGCGCGCACTCTCTCTGATTTTCCCGAAGGGCGACATATTGTTTGCCCTGCTTTAAAATATTATAACTCTTAAGTGTAGATCAAAAGGAAGTTGCATGTAAATTTTGAAGCAAATCGGAGGTGACGACGCTAATATAGAAATTTACCAAAAATTAACATGATACTTGTCGTGGCCAAAATTATTTTTTTTCTCTTTGTTTTTGATCACTTTTTAGGTTTCTACAAGGACGATGCTCAAATCGATGGGTCACATTCGGAAGAATATCCTATTTCGTCACAGAGTTCACGGGACAGACAATTGACAACACCTATATACTTCGATCCGATTATCAAAATCGTGAACGTAAAGAAATTAATTTCATTTTTACTTTAGTGACAATGTCTTGACCTCTTCCTCTGACTCTATACATTGCTTTATTTTTAATTATTTATTTATTTATTATTTACATGTTTGTTCACAATGACTCCGATTTTTATAATTTAATTTTAACGGAATGTAAGCGTTCTACCTTAATTTATTAATTACTTTACATAATTGCGACTGATGAAGACTCAGTAGAGTCGAAACTTGTTCCGCCATATGTTTTGTTAATCCAAATTGACAAAAATAAAAAAAATATATGTTTTACTAATATTAACATCTTATAGTTATTTGCTCGTTTTTGGCCCTCTTATCTCACTCTTATTTATTAATTTTTAATTACAACGAACTGGACAAATTAGTAGTTTTTATATATTTAAGTTTTTTTTAGTGGAATCAATAATGCAATAATTGTTAAATGTGCACCATAAATTTTTACTTAATACTCTCGATTGTCTATTAATTAATATGTTTAAGTTATTTATATACATATGGGAGCGTGCGTATATTACATCAGCACAAATTTATCTATGTTTCCTCCCCCTCCCCCTATTGTCAGATTTTGTCAGACACTGATAAACCCCCCTGTAAATATTACGTCAGGTTTGACAACCTCCTCCCCCTTTTTGTTATAAATAAACAGTCTTTCTTTATCATGTGCAGTAGAGAAAGAGAGACCGACAAATAAATTCATGCTATCCTTTTCCCTTTGAAGGATGCCGGATGCCCCCACTACCGACATACTACCGAGTACCGACATGAGCAGTCTATATGTTAATATGTCTATGCTTAACCCTAGAACTCACACGCCATTTTTTTCCCTTTTAACTCATAACTGGGGTCAATATCGACCCCACGCTTTTTTGATCGTAAAACCGGTCCTTAACAGAGATAAAGGGCCTTAATAGTACATGAATTTCTTCGGTTTTTAATAAAAAAGTAGGATTCTCTTTTTTATTAGATGGTTGATGGTTGGCGGAATACAGCATGTATTCCTTCCACCATGGCTTCAACCATCTATCCGCCGACATGCTGTTCATCTTACCACATTTTGTATTGGGCTATATCAGTGCCGCACCCGTGATGTACACGCGATGCACATACAATTCCTCGCTTTCCAGGCACGGCATTGCGAAAGATCGTGGATTTATTTCTTAAGTGAAGATTTCGCCAAGTTGCGGTCTTTTTCTCTTTATTTGAGTTCAAGCAAATCGGATTTACCCATTTCCGCACAAGCGACCATTCCTTATAAGGACAGATAGCACAAAAGAATAGCACAAAACTAATGAATCTATTCAGTTATCGGAGATTTAATTTTTTCTAAAAGTCGATAACGACCTATTGTTTCTTTAATGTCTTTAAATCATTCCTCCTATAGTAAAATTTTATTACTTTAGGAGGCTATAAATACACGGAAAGAACGGTTTTGCTGAAATATTAAAAAATTTGGCCAGATACAGATCTGAAAAATAATTTTGTTGGATCATCAAAATAATTATGTAGGACGCCTAAAATAGTTGCTAGAATATCAAAACTTTTTGCAGCATTATCATTATGTTGGAGTGTCCTACATAATTATTTTGATGATCCAACAAAATTATTTTTCAGATCTGTATCTGGCCAAATTTTTTAATATTTCAGCAAAACCGTTCTTTCCGTGTAGCAACAATGAACATCTTAGAATATCAATAACCTAAAAGATAAAAATTGTATTTTTATTGAATTTAATAGAAATAATATAATTATATATATATATATATATTTTTTTTTTTTTAATAAAAGATAAATCCGTAATACATAATTTTATGTTTTAAGATTAATACGGACCTTACAATAGATCGACTATATTTCTTAATTTAATCTTGTCTTAATCTGTCTTAATTTAAACTTGTATTGTTGAATGAAGAATGAATTAAAGAATTAATAAAATTTTTTAAGCACAATTCCTATAAATTGTTTTTTTTAATAGACAAATATGCATTTGTGCGCACAATGTACTATCGAAAAAGTCTAAAAGATCTAACAACAGCATATATTTAGTTTTTCCATTTTTCTTTTTCATAAAAGCATTACCGTTATATTCATTGTATAAATAAAAAGTTATATGAAAGAAGGATGTTTTTTATGACTAACTGATACAAACTTTTTAAAATAAAAATATAGTCTTCTCTTTTCCTTCTTTTTTTCTCTTCATGTTTTTCATACCCCTTCCTATTCGCTACGCTGTTTCGTTTAAGGGTCTACACTTCGCAGTTACATCACTGCTTATTCTATTATTCCGTACCTCCTGCATAATATAAAGTCACGACTGCAGGAGCAACGAGTATCTCTGCGTATCGGACCTTTTTTCCTCGCGGTTTTGCTCCACGCCTATGTATTTTCCAGGTGCATTGTCTCGTTACATCTCTCGGAAATGCCTCACCAGTGGTTAGAGATTGTGACTGAATAACTCATCGTCTCTGTTTCGTATGTAGCACGTCGCGATATGTCGCAAAACAGTTTGAAAGAATTTCGATTACAGGCATTAACCAAAATTGTATCGAGAGCAATATATCCATCTTATTATGTAAATCTGTTATTTCGTTACAACGGAATCCATGTCAAGAACGTTGATTTTTATTCAATATGATGACGCTATGTTTCGCTTTAATTAACGAATTCACTTCCGTTTTCCGTTCCTTCGGAGGGAAGCGGTGTCTTTTCTAATTCAAACTGCGCCAGCTGGCCTAGCCTCGGGGGACCAAGAGGAAGCTGAGATTCGATCTGCCCTATTTTTATCCGGCCGCGTCACTTGGATGATTTGAGGTCCCATAGATAACTCCAGTGCCATACCAGGCGATTCTCCGTTAACGCCGAAAATCGGGTCGGTATTATGTGGTGAACACGGTACTTTCTTTAAAATTGAAATTAGCAATGTAAAGCACTGGTCATTATTTTGTAAATGCTTATAGAAAGTTGACAATAATATGTATAAGAAATAACCCGCGCAAGTTAATTTAAAGCAAAGTGCTTTTCTCAATAATAAATAAGCAAATTTTATTAAAAGAAAATATTGGCTTACGTATATTATTTTTAATATTAAAACATTTAATTGTACATCGCGATAATACGGCTCACAAACTGTATATGTACAGAATCTGATTATATCAAAACAATAAGTTAATCAATTTTGATGATCTGCGTGACAATCGTCAAATCAAGAGAATCGAATCAATTGTTTAAGACACTTGTACACGAGTATCAATCGTGATAAAGCAATTCTATTAAAATTGATTGCTTGTGTGTTGTACACAATTTATACGCATCTATTATTCACATCAATCATGCGATACGTGTAATGTGTGTTCGCACATAGAAAGAGCAAAAATTGAAACAAATGTTGCGTACTGTGTGGCGGTTACGAACGCGATCACGTCCATCGTTTGTTCCGCGTCGGACACCGTTGCACGTTTCCGTCGAATTCGACATAGTATTTTGATCTGTCTTCTGGCACCTGTTTCAAAGCGCTTCCGATTTCGTAAGCGTCGCATGCATCTTCGAGGGTTTCATCTGTCAATGCTGTGTAAACGGAACATTGGGAGTAAACGTGAACCTGAGATACATGTGGCAGTTAAAGAAATAGATTTTCTGCGGTTAAAAGAAATACATTTTCTGTTAGGAGACACCTTTAGAGTAATATATTCTGCTTTATAAATATCGAGAAATACGAATAATGGAGTAATGTAATATTCAAATGTATAACCACTGCAACAAAAAACATGTCTCGATAGAATAAATTTTTTGTTTTATTAAAGTAAAATTTTCTCGTAACACATATTCCAAATGTAAACCATTATATGCCGATTTTTAAATACAAAGAAACATTATATAATAACAAAATAATATAGATGGAAAGTGTATTTAGATCAAATGTATCTTTACTAAAGTAATATGTACGAGAGAAATATGGATCTTGCACAATATTATTTTTTACTTTGATTTTAATGGACTTTTAATGGAATTTTAATTAAAAATTTAATTACAAAGAATGCATCTGCGTTTTTCCTAAAAAATTTTATTATGAAAAAATCGATTGGTTTATGAAAAAATTATTTTCAGACCATTATTTTTTAAACAATTTATTTAACTGAAACTGACTTATATAATTTGAAATTAATTGTAATTTTTGCAACGTAATAGTATCACATATTGTTGGGATTTTGTTTCCATTTTTTCATTTCATTGCAAAAAGCGTGATATTAGCAGAAGAATATTTGTGAAGTACATTTGCTAAGTTCCAGGCCGATTTGAATATACATTTTATACGTGTCCGAAGTATTTCAGAGGCGTCAGCTTTCTTTTTGCATTTCAGTACTGCGCCGACAAATAGTGTCTTATGACGACAAAGCGGTCGCTTTAAGAGTAAATGTTACATAAAGATGACAATTTAACGAGCGTCTTTTCTCGCTTTTGTGATGAAGACATCAGTGAACACAAACGCATAATTTCTTAGATCCTATCCTTGGAATTTCTGAACCACATGCAAAAACATTACCCTCAAGGCCACTTGCATCCTATATCCCAGGTAACAGGGAAGAATGCAACAAGCATTCTACATTCCAGCAACTGAGAAAGCTACAATCGGTCTCCCTACGTTCCTCAGTGCTAGCAAGTAGTAATCAACAGTAACAAAGTAAAAAAGATCTTTGATGAGAAAGCTTGTTTGCTCCTACAGTATCCAAATTGGGTCGGAGAATACTGTTTCTCGATTGCCTTAGTTACCTTATATTAGTAAAAATGTAGCCAACCTGTATTGTTTTCTACAGGTGTTAGAAATTATATACATACGGCTATCGGATTTATATATTCCTAATCCAAATAAAAACATGAAACTCTAAAAATCGTACACTGTAGGATGCATGTAGTGTACTTTGAGAGGGAAATTATTGATGCATTTATCATAGAAGAATTAAAGAAACTTTGTCGTATACACACGAAGTAGAGAAACGGATAGAGTCTTTGTTTACTTTACGAAAAATTTAAAAATATTATTCATCTACTGATTGCGCTTCCTACTTTTACTACCTGGGCATTGTTACAAAACTGGTACTATTTTAGTTCAAATTCATAAAGTTAAGATAAAATATATCATTAGATTTATTACAATCGATTTTTATCCCTTTATCGTCTATATCAGTGTAAGAGATAAATCCTGCACATGTGTGTTTTTATGCGATTTCAGAGTTTGTCGCGATTGACTGGGTTTCTTAACTTCGCGGAAAATTGCGAAATAAATGAGTTTAGAAAAGCAAATTTTCCAGCGTAGCAAAGTACGAATGAGATTTTCCGGAAGTACTTTCGCAGGAAAGTCATTAACCTTGCGTCGATTTTGCCTGCTTATCTCTTTCAAGCGATCTGCACAACTGCCGGAAAATAATCTCACATGTCGTAACAATGATTTTTTATCATCGTCAACTTTTTAATACCGTACCGTTAACCGGACCGAAAAGCTCATTTCGGAAATACTTTATATTGAGGTTTGCGTATACATATATTTATACAGACGGCTATGTTTTTCTGTCGCCAATTTTAACGTGCAATAAATATATCGTGCAATAAATATATTTTGCGCTAAAGATAATAATGCAAACAAATACTAAAAAAGCGATAGAAAGGAAATACACTTGTATGTTAGTAAAATGAGAGATTAGATATTGCAGAATTTATATGATTGTAAGAAAAGCTTATGACACTCTTGCATATTACTGCATGAATAAACTAATTTCGGAGATAGCAAATGTATGTGTGTTTTCTGTGTGTTTGCATCTCTTTTATCTCATGCCACATATATAATTTAGTTTCTAAATTATATTTTAACATGATATTTATAATTATGTATTAAATTATGCAAATTATATATTTAGAAAAAATATCAACATAGAAAAATTGTTTTTAGAAACGTTTGATGTCAAATTAAATTTAAAATTATTTGTCACAGTTCATATATCATGAAGAACGTTCCATGGTTTTTAATACACGCGTAAGTGTCGAAAAGTTAAATTAATTTATTCATGTGCTAATTAGAAGCGAAACATTTGACAAATGGTGTACTTTTTCTGCGATCGTGTAAGTTACTTCGTGCTACGATGTTCTAAATTAAACCTTGGTCGCAATTGTGGGTTCGTATCTATTCCGAAACGAGCTCTCCAAACTTCGCCTCGCAATCATTTTCAAGACTCGTTATTCACCGAGTTGGCTATTTTCACCGTTTCGGAATTGCGAGCATCTTCCTCGGAGAGACCTACCTTGCGCAGGCGACCCGGGCAATCATCTTACCGAACAACTAAGTCGATCGCGCGGCTAGATTTACGAAGTGCTCGTTTGAACGCGAGGTCGTGTTTACTTCGCGATCACTGATCCGTTTCGAACGTACGATACGGGCCTTTCACCAATTGATTTCGACTCCGGCCACGCTGCCACCGCTCGATTTCGAAAAGCGGACACGACCCGGGAAGTAACTAGGGATAGAGTTAACAAAGTCGATAGTTTGAAGCATAGAGCCAATAGTTGTCCAAGTTCCGCTGTTGATCCGGTCGGAATATTTAGGTTCTATAATTATTCCTGAAACGGTCGTGCATGTGACAATGAAATGCATCGCCGATTGTTATTCGACAGTTTGATTCACTCTGGTCACGTCAGATAAATTTCATTATCGCGTTAAAATGTGTATCATATAAAACAATATAAATAATACATACGTGCAAATGTTTCGTCTGCTTTCAAATGCACTAATGTGTAATAATGTGCAAAAAGTAATCTAAAGTAAGATGCGAAGTCATGTAAAATTGAATTGAAACGGCAATGTGTGACGATTTACAGTAATATTATAAATTTACGAGAATTTACGAATAAATATTTAGTGCGGCGCATTAGATTGACTCGTTAACAGAAATGATAAGCGGTGATTGAAAGTCATTCATTGTGATGGTTCGTTATATACGTCTCGATGAATTAATAAGCCGCGGGACGAGATGTGCATTAACACCGCGATTTTATTATAGCTATAAAACACCTACGGCGTAGGATCGTTATAAATCGGTATAATGAAGTGCCAGCGCGTAACATAGTAGCGCGATATAATTATAATCCAAGCTTTCAAAATATCTACGAAATGTAGTATTGTAGATTATAGAATTCCATATTTGTTTGGCATAATCAAAGACAAAGAGAACGATCGAATTAATAAAAAATATTAAATGTATTATATATCATGCTGATGCACATTTTTATTTTATAGAATATATATAATATATATACTGGGTGTCCCATGACTCGAGGTCCATACATTAAGGGCGGTCTCTTATACACATCTAGATGTGTATAAGAGACAGGCATATGTCCGTAAATGCTTCCTAACAGAACTACAACCATTGAAAGTTGATGTGAATATTTGAAACATTTTCTGTCAGTCTGGTATTGTTTTATTAATTCTTGTCTTATTGCCTATTAATATGTTTATTAATAATAATTGTCTTATTAATTAATAAGAAATTCTTCTGGCATGGTGGAGCGAACTGTTAGATCACTTTTACGCAGGGCAAGACTTTGTATTGAATCCGCAGGAGATAATTTTAAACAGAATTTGCAATAAATTTGTAAATAAACAAGTTAAATTAAATGTCCTTTTTCTTTCCTTTCTCAAATATTTACATCAACTTTCAATGGTTGTAGTTCTGTTAGGAAGCATTTACGGACATATGTTTATTAAACAATTTCAACTCTAAATAACTTCAATAACATGCCTTTAATGTATGGACCTCGAGTCATGGGACACCCTGTATATATATTTGATAAAAAATTTAATATATCTATTATATATATATATATATATATATATATATATATATATATATATATATATATATATATATACAATAAATATATTAAATTTTTTATCAAATTCGCAAATTGTATTTTATAATAAATATCTGTTGATTGTTAAATTCTTGAATTGAATTATCATATTCGTTAAAATTCTTCGCGAATTTCGCAGTGTATTAATGTTAAATGAAGCGTAATCAACGTGGGACGACGCAGGAGCGAGGGAAGCTATTGAAATACTTCAGGATATACTTGCAGATGTAATTGTAGCGGGAGATGCATCGGGAGGAAAATGATGAGTGTCAAATTTCAATTATAATACATACATATATATCATAATTGAAATTTGACACTCATCATTTTCCTCCCGATGCATCTCCCGCTACAATTACATCTGCAAGTATATCCTGAAGTATTTCAATAGCTTCCCCCGCTCCTGCGTCGTCCCACGTTAATTACGCTTCATTTAACATTAATACACTGCGAAATTCGCGGAGAATTTTAACGAATATGATAATTCAATTCAAGAATTTAACAATCAACAGATATTTATCATAAAATAAAATTTGCGAATTTGATAAACAATTTAATATATCTATTGTACCTTGTTTTATGTCATTTAGCTTTACGCATGATGCACTCGAGATGCAAAATTCATGCATAATTTAATTCAAGAAATATTTATGACAAATCATAGGAAGAGAAAGAGACAGAATTTTCGAATGCTTTCAATGATAATTTATCGCGAAACATGTAGAAGTTAAATTTAAAAGCATATTGCAAGACTTCCTTTAAAATAAATTTAATTTGTATTCGTTGTTTTTCATAATATTTTTGCGACAATTATTTCGTTTCGCAATATCTTTGCGAAACTGTTGTTGTAATATTTTTACAAAAATCGCTTTGCTTCGCAATGCAAAATAAAATTTTGTAACTTTTTTGCGATCATCATTTAATAAAAACTGTAAATTCGAGATATACCTACGAGGGTAGTTTGATAAGTTTAGTAAAAAAGCAAGTAAAACACATTTTTTTTCGAAAAAATCAATTTTATTTTTCAACGTAGTCTCCTTTGAGGGCTACACACGTGGTCCAGCGATTTTCCAATTTTTTCATACCGTCCAAAAAATAGATTTTGTCAAACTGCGAAACAGTCGTTGACGGCGGCGATGGCATCCTGATTTGACGAAAATTTCTTCCCACCGAGCTAAATTTTTAATTTCGAAAACAGAAAAACGTCTTGGCCCCGTGCGACTTCTTCCTGTTCCCGAAATTAAAAATTTAGCTCGGTGGGAAGAAATTTTCGTCAAATCAGGATGCCATCGCCGCCGTCAACGACTGTTTTGCAGTTTGACAAAATTTATTTTTCGGACGGGACGAAAAAATTGGAAAATCGCTGGACCAAGTGTGTAGCCCTCAAAGGAGACTATGTTGAAAAATAAAATTGATTTTTTCCAAAAAAATGTGGTTTTACTTTTTTACCAAACTTATCAAACTACCCTCGTACGAATAAAATTGGAGTCTAAAAATTACAAAATGATTTGTAAACAATAATCGACTTATACTGTTTTCGCGCTCAACGCTTTCTATGCAAAAAATCTGTATGCAATTCACATATAAATAAATCGCACTAATTGCAGAAATAGTGATCTCGACAGGGGAAAACATCACCTATACTCTAAATTGTACTCACTGATATCACTGTTTCAGAACCGGCCACGTTTCATATTTACATCTACAATTAAAATATAATGTCATCGATTAGATTTAAGTTGAATAAATAAATTATATTATATTATATTATATCGATGTAATATAATATTTATAACCGTCGTTATTTTGTCGTAATTAAGCTGCGACATTTTCGATCTAAGCAACTACTTTAGAATATCAATGGCATATTATTATTAGACTCATGTACAATGTACATTGTAATACGTGTTATTATAACAATATGGAATAAACAGATAGAGTTATAACGTTAAAGTGTATAAAGTTAATAAATCGCGTATTTTAATATATAATATCGTTTCGATTTTTTAAGGAATTGTTTCGTATATTTTATTGCGTTAAATACGTATTATTGTTGTTACATGTTCGCTCTTGGCACGTTGCGTTTCATACGGCGTATCCTCAGCGTCGACTTCGACCAAACGCGCGCGTGAGCGCCTGAGAGCGTTCTACTCGTACATTTGACCGAACCGAAATGAATGGACGTTACAACCTGCGTGCTTCTTTTATACGAATCTTCTTCCCTACCACGTAACTATCGCGGCGAAAAGGATAGAGTACAAATGTACATAATAAATTTATAATCAATTTAACAGTTTACAGAGAAGCATATTCGTTAAATGTATAAATAAATACAAAAAATGTAAAAATTTATTGTACATATAGATTTTACTAAAGAGAGACGTGTTTGTTAAACATATAAATAAATGTAAATTAAATACAAAAAATGTAAAAATTTATTGTACATATAGATTTACTCGATATAATTATTTTATTTAAAAAACTTCAATATTTTTTATATCATATATATATAGTTATATATTTAAAGAGATTTATATTCCGTATTTCATCAGCTATACTATTTTATTACTATTGTATTATTAAAAAATCTATTGATTGATTTTTAGAAAACAGGTGATTCACGAATTTAATGATCAAAGATTATTTAAGGACTATAAATTTTCGTAAGAATTAAATACAGATTGCTAAAAAAATCAAAGATGTAACTATGTTTAAATTCAATAATGATCAATTACGGATTTACGGATAACAGTCTTATTCCTGCTTTCATTGATAGTTATCAGATACATTGGGTTTCGAATATGCTTTTGTCTAACGGATTGCAACAGCAATGTCCGTATTACGAGAGAGAAGCAGTCGTACGGCGAATTGCTTGCAATAATGTCAGATACACTCGTCTAACTTCTCGATACGTCGAATTCTGCCAACCCTTAGGGGATGTTCGAGAACCCGATACGCTCAAGCTATCTGCTCGATTAAAGAAATCGATTCCTTATCTTCTTGGCGTTGCTGAAAAGAGCATATGAGGACACGAACGGAAAAGTCAGTTCTGAAGTTTTACTCTCTTCACGTATTTCAATCGACATTGTCTGTTTGAAGAATTTAGATTTGAAATGATAATGTTTGTAACTGTTTTTATGCCAGAAAATAGGTGTCAAGCATATTAATAGTTACAGAATCTTCTATAAAATTAATTGATAATAAAACAATGTAACTAGATAATGTAAGACATAATAAAAAATTTATATTTATCGAGATTTTTAATTAAAATATAAATATTATGAAATATATGCGTTTTTTAATCCATAAATTATATTTACCGATTAAAATAATTCAAAGTATAATTTATTTGCCAAAGCGGAATAAGAGTTAAATAGCGAATAATTATATTAAGGTTATAAAAAGCTGCTATCAAAATACACTTGGATATTTGATTATCGAAATGCAGAAGCGATGAACTACGTATCCGAATACATTGCTGTCTTTAAACCACATCAGAATTTCGATCGAGCGCAATCCGCGATGGCCGCTTGAAAATATCTGTTTTCCAATAATCTTCCAGTAACGTAACCGCGTTTACGCGCTGCTATCGCTTTTACGAGTACCAGTTTTTCGTAGAGACTCATGCTGTCACAGAAAAGAAATCGGCGCTTTTCGTGCTTATCGCGTGTGTGCACACACTTCAATGCACTATGACGCAGACAAGGAATCTGTACTATTCACGTATATGAAAAACAAGATATAATTGTTCCTTTTGTATCTGTATCACGATTTTCTAAAATTTCGATCTCTTAAATTTCTCTCTCTCTCTCTCTCTTTCTCTGAATATTTCGAGGGGTTTCTTGATACTTAAAAATCTCTAACTCAAGTTTTATTAGCTTCAATATTCCGTCTTTGTATTTTATGACATGATCAGTTACAGGTTAATAAGCTAGTTGATTAACAAATCTAATTTATAAATTAATGCTATCAATGCCGAGACCGATAATGACATCGTTTATATAATGATAATTTTATTTACAGATAGCAATCTTTCAGCACATGATCCGTAGGCATTACTCATTGTCAACCGGTTAGTTATCTCGTGTATCATGTGCGAATTGATTAGTTGGATAATATGCTCTTATCGTGTATCATCTTAACCTCTCAGGGTGTGGTATGTTTCTATGTAGATGAAATTACGTGCAAACATTAATCATGTAGCGGCCGGTCATTTCTGCGATACGGACATTCTGAGGTCGGCACTTGCCACGAGCACATTGTCGTCATAGAAAACGGCCAATAGTACCATCAATCTGACGATTAAGACTAGAAATATATAATAAAGAATAACAACTTGTGAAGCAGGCTATCTACTTTGATAGACACATAGATAAGCGTCTCGTGCTAAACGTGTCTCAACATAATTTGAAGTTTCCGTCTTCCGTTAATCTTCTCACGCCTTAATCCTTTCAACGTCGACCTGGTTTTTTTGCAATTCAGCTTCTTTTTGCATATCCAGAATAGCTTACAGTTTTATAGTATACGTTTTTTACAGATTTCACGCCGATTTAATTATTAATTTTGCGATATAATGTATTATAATTATACCGATTGATTCGTAATTATTGAATATTATATACATATATAATAATTCCTTAATATAGCGGATATCTATATTGTTTTTATTAATAGCGGGTTTTCAAGATTATTACATATACTATTAGGATAGCATTGTATACTACATATTAGGACAGCATGCGATACGTAGAATGTAAAATATAAAAATTTATAGTCGCCGAAGCGTAAAGTTATATCATGCTAAAGGTCTTTCGTAATTTTGACATATTACAAAAAAAATCCACATAGAGTTTTCGAGCGCCGAACTTTTGTCAACGGCTTCTCTAAATTGTCGGCTGCTTATGGGTTTCCTCCCCCAGTCGCATTACTTTACTCAGTTAGCATAAATTTGCATTCTTGAACGAAGCAGGCACGGACTCGGGGCGGTCGAACGTCATTCATGTCAGGCGACGACGCCAATGTTGGAAAGTTTAGAGGAAAAGGTTGAATACACACACCACAGACACATTTGAGAGAAATCTAGGAAAAACTATACACACGCACTAAAGTAGTAACGGGATTAACCAGATTTAATCACCTTAAATTTATTTTAAATCTTAAACGTTTAAATCTCTCTCTCTCCCTCTCCCTCTCTTTCCCCCCCCTCTCCCTCTCTCTCTCTCTCTGTCTATCTAATGTATTGATAATATATTCTTAATAAGAAGTTCTAAATTAAAGTCATTAAATATATTTATTGTACTTTTTAAAATTATGTAGATATATGATATCAGATAAATTCTTATTTATATGCAAATACTGTAATATATATATTGATAATTTGTGAATTGTGCTAATATTTAATATTCTATCAACACACGTCATTTAGAGTTCATAATACTTATAACTTATATAATTATCGATATTGCTCGAATTGTCTTCGAAATCATCGTTAGAGACAAGTGAAAACGTTTCAGAATACGCCAGAAGATTACGTTGAAGAAGCAAACGTGTCTCGACGAACAAACTATCTTCCGTAAACCGTAAGTACTCACTTTGCGGCATCAACCCGTCCGCTCGGCCTGGTTGCAGCTCACACTGTGGTTCTAGCACTCAAAAGTAATAGAATCTCCAGTTTCCCTTTGCGCAGATACAAGGAGAAACGTTCCGCATTTGGTGCAGTAAACGGAAGGAATTTATTGCCGCGACGCAGAGAAAATACGTTTTAATGCTTCACGTCACTACTGTTAAGTTAAAAAAAATGATTTTATGTCATGAAATGCATATTCGTCAATGAAATAATCATTGAAATTACTTACTAAGTAGGTAGTAGTCATTTAGATAAGTATATACAATATTGTAGTAAAAACAAATTTGAAGTTAAATCTTTAGAAAGAATAATAAAAAAAGCAATTTTTCGTTACAATTATTAAATATTAATATAAACTTACAATTAGTATTAAATTTAATTGCATTATTGCACCAAATTGTTCATAATTAAACTTTAAACTTTTTCACTGATTTTTATTATAACATTTTATCGTGCTTTTAATTTTAATTACACTCTTTCTAAATTTAACGAACTAAACGAAGTAGAGATGTTAACCTTTGGTAAAGCTAACTGCTTGTTCTGTTCAGAGCCATATATGCGAATTTAGTTCATTCGTGTAGCTGCTTGTAACCTGATAATACATTATTATCTCCCGGAAGCTACGCTATTGTGCGTTGATGTGTATTCGTGTTGCTTTCGCGAATCGAGAAGATAGGATGAGATGGAGCTCGAAAGGCAACAATAAGAATGAGAAAAGCACGAATTGTGCATTTTGCATCTATCTCGAATGTACCTCTCTCAAAGAACTTGGAAGAAATCGCGGATAGAAAGAAATAACAAAGAACTGAGAAAAACGTCGTAATGCCTAGTATAATAGTTTTGAAAAATCACATCATTTGTTTTACTAATAATGTTTTATCATACGACTTAAAATCGTCTTCGGAATGAATCACGTTTTTATAACGTCATGTATGATTGTGGCAAGTTGTATCGTGCGATAAATTTGAATGCCATACGTTAACGGCGTTCTTCGGGCAGGAAAAATTGGGAAAATACGAAGTATGTCCAAAGTATCGACAGACGGTGGGGACATATGACCTTATGAATGGGGCTTCAGCCTGAGAAAGGTGCGAACGCGTAGGACGAGCGTACGAGGGAGTGCAATGACGTGTCAAAAGTCGCACGTGAGATTGATGAGGGTCTCCCGCTGCGCGCTACGGCTTCTCGTCTAGAAAGTCGCACGTATTCGAGTCTTTACGATCGTTACGTGCATGGCACATGCCGTCCAACGGGTGTTTGCTTCAAAATGCGCGGTCGAGCGTGGACCGAAGTTCGACATTAGACACGAGTTCATCGGCATGGGGTGGGGGAGTATACGCGTTTTACGCCTCGGGCTTCGCCGCGGCGACGATGTTGCTTCGTTAATTACAAACTCTCGGATAGGAGGTCACACGCACACGGAGGAAGAGTATATATATCCTATCGCTCGCATCGAAGTTTCCGTGGGCACGCCTGGCTGACCGGATTGGCGGATTCAGCTGGGTGCGGACACCTTGTAAATTCTGCCCTAAAGCAGATTTCGTCGATTATCCAGGATGTGCTTCGAGAGGAAGTGTGGGGTGCAACAAGTTTTACCGCGCTGGCCGACAAGTGTTACCGCGGCGTGACAAATTGCGCATAGTATTTCACATTTTATGCCGTATAAGGAGTGGTATTGTAGAAATAAATGACGTCATTTAACATTGTTAACGGGTAATACTGTATCCTGCCTTTAATTAAAGTTTAGAGGAGATGATAGGAATACGAGATGGGAGAGAACTTTCTGACACCGAGGCATATAAATTTGATCTTTTTTTTCAGGAAATGTATGGAGATTTTAAGTACGCGGACGATCTATAAAAGCTACATTTATTTAACTGGTGCGCGCATCAAATGCAAAAGATGGACATAATGGATGGAATTCATAAAATTGCAAGTTTAAGTTTATGGGTCAAGAAGACAATGAGTATCTCATATTTCTAGCTTCTTTTCTACTATCTTCTTTCTCTTTGTAACTAAAATATAAATGCGCAGAAGTCATGAATTATCCTCGTGCATCAACAGAATTTATTTCGTTTCGTGCTGTTCTGTTCGAATGAAAGAAAGGTACATGTCATAATTTTTCCATTTTGAGAAACAAACATTTGCGGATGTATTTAACACAAAAATCAGTTATTTTATCATAATATTTTCTCCGTGTTTCTGTAATTATAAATAAATATCGCGAAGAGATAAGTAAAATTTTGGCCAAGATAATCATCCTTTTTCTAAAATTTCAGATTTGTTATTAATGATATGTACCGTTCTTCCGTTCGCATGTTGTACTTTGCCAGAGCCTATTTCCAAATCTAAACACGCTTGCGAGTAAAGTGCTCTCCGTCGCCGTCCGGAGATAAGTCGATGGTAGCCAATATTCAAATCAGTTGGCAACCATTTCCCGATCTAATCCCAGTGTCGAGGGTGGTACGGCATGAACGCGGAGAACGCGAGATCACGAAAACGCACCTGGCAATAACCAACCGGTCGTGCGGCAGGCTCGATTTATCGGTTTTGGATAACCTGGTGACATTTACCAACGCGGGTTGTAAATCATACCGTCGCGCGGCTTGACGTATTCGCCGATACACAGAAAAGCGAGCAGGATACCGCATCCTCGCGATGCCATTGAGCTAGTAGATTAAAGGGTTCGCCGATTTCGAATGGATTCGTCTTCCTCTCCATCCTCTCCTTCACCTCTTCTTCGGAGGGTGCTCTAAGTCGTCGTAAAATATCGCACGATTTATTCGAAGCAAGCGTGCTCCTGACTGCCGCGGATACGCGAACTACGCGATGCGAAATCGATGACTATTAACACTTCATGGGGAGGAACGTTTCTTTGCCAAAACGCGCTAAAAATATGGATTATCGGTTTGCATGAATTTATTCCTAATAGTACCTAATATAAACAGTTACGCAACCTTAAATTTTTGTTAATACATATATATTATATATTAACAAAAATTTAAGGTTGTATAACTGTTTATATATTAATTTGAATGAATGAATATACAGGGTGGTTCCGGACATTTGCGACAAACTTAAAGGGGTGCTAGATCTCGATAAATTGAACAATTTTTGTTAAGTAACCCGTGTCCGGCGACGCCTCCTTAAGGCGCTAGGCCCTGTTGAACATTGTTGACTGTTGTGTATTTCTTGACTTGACGTGCCTTGATTTTTTCTTATGGGGCATGTCAAAAGTTTGATGTACATGACCCCTGTCGATACCCAAAATGAGCTCATCCGCAGGATAACGAACGAATGTAATGTGATTCGCAATACTCCTGAAATTTTCCAGAGGGTGCATCAATTAATGGACCGTAGATGCAATGCTTGTATTGAGGTTGCAGGTCGCAATTTTGAACATTTGTTGTTATAAAATACACAAAATAAAATTTAAAAACGTATGATTTTTTTATTCTAATCTAACCATACAGAAATCAAATAGCGTTCAACAAGGCTAAAAACGACGCTTTTAAGGAGGCGTTGCCGGACACGGGTTACTTAACAAAAATTGTTCAATTTACCAAGATCTAGCACTCCTTTAAGTTTGTCGCAAATGTCCAGAACCACCCTGTATATTAATTTTCTTGAAAAATAATCACGATTCCTATGCTTTTGGAAAGTCAGGTAAATTTACATATTTTAATTGTCATAGGAAACAAAGTGGGAGAAATTGTCTCGTAAATATGTACATTTATATATAGGGTGCCCCTTTTTAATTGTGCACCCCAATTAACATCGCAGAAAGTGATCGGATGAAAAAATGTTTTAGACAAAAGTTGTTGGGTTTTGAGGGGGACATCTTATGATAGACACGTGTTTTTTCTAGGTGGAGGTGTTCCTGAGATTTTAAGGTAACCTTTGTTTTTTAAATGGAATCATATGATTTTCTTTATATAATATAATTCCTCTAGTTATTTGGCATATAAAAGTATTAAGGTAAAGCTATCAAAAAATCAATAGTTTACGAGATATTTTACATTTTATTCTGGCATATTTTGACATGAAATATAAAATATCTTGTAAACTGTTTGTTTTTTGATAATCGTACCTTAATACTTTTATGCGTAGAATAGTGGGATGAATCAATTTTGATGTGAGAGAAACATAAGGTTGCTTTTCAAAAAAGTATGTAACTGCACAAATTGTATAATTTTCCTAGCATCCTAGCATTCCTGTTTGCATCCTAGCAAACAGCTTGAGCGTCCTACATAATTATTTTGGATGGTTCAACATAATTATTTTCTGATATGTATCTGACTAAATTTTTAGATACTTCAGCAAAACCATTCTTTCCGTGTATGTCCCTCTGCCACTCCATTTCTCTCTCTTCCGAACTCTTTTCCACCCCACACATCTCTCATCTTAACAAATCAATACTGTACCATGCGTGTAACATGCGTACGATATAGATGTATTATAGGTACATGCGTATAGGTATATTAAAAAGATTATAGGTACACAACCGTTTATAAGTTCGTAAGAACTAGAGGTTTGATGATGCCTGCAATAAAAAAATCAATAATTTTATTTTAAATACAATGTTGAAATTTTAATTTGAATTTTCGAAGTTTCTAGCACATCGGGTTTACCAGCTGCGAATTTTCAAAGATGATAAAAAACACGTTTTCTGAGGGTTTCAATCATTTTTCTCGAAAATTTGACGTGATTAACATCTTTGCTTGCCGATTCGGGTTAGCGCGTCAAAAAAAACCACAAGAAAAATCATAAGAAACCACTCTTCATTTTCAGACTGCAAATTTTTATATCTCTATGTATAATCTCTCAGGGCATATAATATGTAACTATTTGCAATTCCGATTAATAACGTGAATTTTCAAATGATCTGCTCTTTTATATTATTTTATCATGTTAAACTAAAGAAGCGGACACACACACAGAATCGGTTTTCCACTCGTTTCGATATAAGTATGACGTAAAAATAAATAGAACGAGCGGATTTAAATTTCAATTTAAAATGAATTTTCATTCTTTATTAACCCTCTCGTTATGATCGCGAAACGCATTCCACAATATTACTGTACAGGTTGAAGTACGCACGCGTACTTCAAAGCAATTTCGCAGTTGCGCTAAATAATATCTGATTATTTAACGTACCTATTGTTTAATCATGAAAAATAATGATGGAAAAAAAGCGTTGAGCATAGAATAAACAAGTCTTCTCAAGTAATGCGATGCTAGTATATTGCATGCTTATTATCTCATAATATGAGCGCTATGTGGCGGACGACAATAGTCGTCCGTAGCACCGACTAGGTACTATTACAGATTATCAGTCCTGAATAAATTTTCGTGACCATCAAAGGGGCCCCGGGGGCCCAGAGATAATTGTGAAAAGTATCGATATTACCAATTATTGAAATAAATTTTCAATCGTTGTTATAAATATCTAACCAATTAATTTATAATACAGTATTAAATTCATAACTTATTATATCATACAAACGCTTTATAAATAAACACGCATATTTATAACGCATATTTTTCGCGTCGCGATAAAGGAGTTAGGATAGGCGGCCGAAAAGGATCGAGTGAAAAGCACGTCTGTTGCACAACACATTCGTTTAATGTATATCATCAATACGCACACGGAAATTGTCAGATTGTCACACGGAACTATACAGAGTGTTTCGTTTTAAATGATATAGTCGATTTTCTCCGAAACTATCGATGATACAAAAAAATGTTTCAGATAAAAGTTGAACGGTTTCGAGGAGGACATCTTATGATGGACACATGTTTTTTCTATAAGGTGGAGGTGTTCCGGAAATTTTAAGGTGACCTTTGTTTTTTTAAATGGAATCATATAATTTTCTTTATATAATATAATTTCTCTAGTTATTTAGCATATAAAAGTATTAAGGTAAAGCTATCAAAAAATCAATAGTTTACGAGATATTTTATATTTCATGTCAAAATATGCCAGAATAAAACTATTGATTTTTTGATAGCTTTACCTTAATACTTTTATATGCCAAATAACTAGAGGAATTATATTATATAAAGAAAATCATACGATTCCATTTAAAAAACAAAGGTTACCTTAAAATCTCAAGAACACCTCCACCTAGAAAGAACATGTGTCTATCATAAGATGTCCCCCTCAAAACCCAACAACTTTTGTCTAAAACATTTTTTCATCCGATCACTTTCTGCGATGTTAATCGGGGTGCACAATTTAAATGAGACACCCTGTATAATAATAAAAATTAAAAAATTAAAAATAATTTTTACAGTTATTAATATGACATCACGAAGCGTACATCATTACTTTAGTTGAACTCATATTATCGCAGTGTGAATTCAATCAAAACGTTAACAAATGTATCTACCACGTATCTCCTTATAATTCTCGTACAATTCTCTTTTAATATCGACCCACTTATGATGCTTTTCGTATTCAGACATATTCGCCCATTTGCAACCCATCTACAAAGTTCCGAATTCTAAACCTTCTGCGCTGCGCGTGAAGTTCTTGAAATGGCTAAGCTCAAATGCTTATCGATTGGCGGACGTAGGACGAAAATGAAAACCGTAACAACGCGCAAAAGCTTGAAGCGCGAAAATAAAATCGCACGGTGTCCAGCATTTCTAATACTACAAATCGATTGGCAAAATTGCCACTTCTGCATTGGGTTTTTATTTCGATCTACTCACTACTTATTTTTATATGAAAAGTAAATGATAGCAATATTCAAATGATATAAAATGTGAATATATTAAAGTGCATCGATTTTAAAGAGAATGTGGTTTATTCCGAGACAAAAAGTTTATTTATATATCGTCGACGATAAATACATTTGCATCACTATTTTTCATTTCACAATTTATTTTGGTAAATAGTTTAACATCTATTCTATTTGATCGCGCATAATGTAGGCGTAATGTAAAATGGAAACTGAACAATTCAGAGGCGACGAATAGAATGCACAATCTTCTCTTAGGAACACGCCGAGTTCCTTCTGCGTGACATGCATTTATGTCAGTCACCCGTACGAAAGATTTATTTTCAGCTTTCCGCAGAGAGCCGCTCCGCTAACTTTACCGAAGAGTGGCTACCATTTTTCGAATATTTTGCAAGCGTTGTTTTAGCACGCATACACACGGCATAATCCATCATTGCAAGTCAATCGTGCGTGTTTTTATCATTCGTTATTTATAAATATTAAATATGAGGTACATAAGCTGGAAATTTATGATATTTCTATTTATATTTAATGTTGAGGTTTTATTTTAAAGATTTTATATTAATATTTTTGTACATGTACATTTTGATTATAAAAAGTTATAAATGTATATATATTGTATATATGTGCAATACATACATGT
>NJRQ01000011.1:1162360-1193946 GCA_003063805.1 Aphaenogaster ashmeadi | reverse complement strand
ATCTTTGTAAAAACATCTTTTAGAGAATTGATACTTTGGAACAATGCTTAGAACACCTAGAACAATCCAGAACAACAAAAAATAGGATTTTTCAAAAAATGGGGGGACGCTACAAAAGACAGTTTTTTTGCGTTTCTTATCTTGTTTTTTGATTTTTGGGCTTATAACTCTGGAACAATATAGAACAAACATAGAACAACCTGGAACAACTAAAAAAACATTTAAAGTTAAAAAATGGGGGCTAACTTTATACACATAATACATTTTCTATATAATTTTACTTAATATTTGTTTGCATAAGACCAAAGATTTGTCTGGCTTTTTCTCGCAATTTTGCTTTATATTTAACTTCCGAAGTTCGTCGAAATAGTGTTTGGGATGATAGATTCCCGCTTTGGCTACGTGCCATGCAAGGACAAACGACATGGGAAAAGTAGAAAGTCACTGAGCAGAAGGTAGTTCTGGTTCGAGTATTTCTATATCCCTAAATTCTGAATTAATGGAAATTCTTGACTGTATAAAGAACATATTGAAACTCGTCTGTGAATCCAATTGCTTTATCTTTCTTGTTATCTTTCGGTGGATTTCACTTCTATCTTTTTGCAGTTGTTTTTTTACGTTGAAATTAAGTTGTTTTTAGAGAATTCTCTCATTCTTTAAACGTTTATTGATTATGTCTCAGTTTACAAATCGCTATTTTTAAAGGTGTGATATAATTTGGCAAAAAGCAATAGTGTCTTATTTTAGTTCTAAAAATACTTAAATGTTTATGACTATAACGAAATTATTTGAAACTAGAAAATCCGAATAACATGTTAGTTGTTTTTACGGTAATAATAACATTAAGTCGGATAGTGTTATCTTTTTTTAATATTTTTTTGTCAGATTGTAATTGGCAACTCTCATGACTGATTAAACTGAACCGTTATATCAAATATTTTTACGTGATAGAAAGCTCAAAAAGTGTGGGTCACTTCATATGTAAAGGGAAATTGGTTCGAATGCGGGTGGAAAAAGCGTGCTTGCATTAAATCAACCTTTTTCCCAATGGAGGCTGCACTCGACTAAAATTTGCCATCTGTATGCTTTTTCGATGCAAGATACTTCATTACTATCTCGCTTTCATTATAGTGGGAAATAAGATCTGTGCTGCGCAGTCTTGAAAATAATAACGACTGAAATTTATAAAGCCTTTCTTAGACATTTTACATTTTTTTAGCGAAAATTATTTGCCATAAATGTAACAGAAAATTTATAATCTTTTTTAAAATGAGATTTTTATTAAAATAAATTATACCTAATTCTAATAATAAACGAGCAACCGAATTTATGGAGAACTTTAAATTGTTAATGAAAATCAGAAATATTATATCTATTTTTATTATTCTTTATGATGTTTATATTTGGTATCCGTTTATGCAAACGGAGGATCAAGATTTAAAAACGGTATCAATTCCCTAAATGGCCTAAATATTTATCTCAATTCCCTCTTTAGTTAAACATTTTGCGTTTTAACCTTAGGAGAGTTTCCTATCTTTCTTTAAACGCGGGATACAGTATCTCTAGGACGATGAGGCCTGAGATCGTGAAATAGCCTTCCAACAGTTATCCACGGGATAAGGATTTCTATGAGAGTAACTCGCTATATATAGAGAGTGGCTCTAGCTTATTCGTAATCCGTGAATAATGAGCTCCGCACTCGGGATTCTTAATCCCATATTGTGCGTCTCTGTGGATCGCGTAAGATCATTTCATTTGAGTATCATGCTGGATTATGCTAGGTATACGTACACATGATGATCCGCGTAAAAATACAGAAATACAGATGGTTTATTCGATATGAACGTACGATGTAAAAATACTTGCATATTTATATTTCTGCAAATTGCTACCTCGTATAAAGATGAAAGTTTTAGAAAATAAATGGACTCGATCTTTCATCTTTCTGCGATTTCTATACGGACATTCTTTTCCTGCATTTAAAATTGCTTTTGAGTAGCTCTCTTTACATTTGATCTCAAATCGCATTATGCTGTAAATTATATCTGTGGATTTTGATGGTGTATCTGACGAGGATATATATCTCGCCTTTGAAACACATCGGAAGAACGTTTTTGCTCGTAAATCGGATCTGAGAAGCGCTTTAATATCGCGTCCATACTTAATCCAGAAGTAGCAAACTCCATCTCGACGGCGACGCTTCTTAATCCTCGCATTATCCTGCGTGTCTACGGGTCAGGCAGGCACGTCCTTTCAAGCTCTTATCCCCGTACTCGCGGAGGGGGGCGGAGCATTTCATAAATCCTGGCGCGAAAGATAAGTGGGCCCTGAATGTCTCTCGTCCTGCTTTCTTGGCAGCGGTTCATGACCCACCAGAATCTTTCTGACATTTTGGTACGATAAACGGAGCGAGAGCTACGATCTTAAGCCGTCCCAGTTTGAAATTGAAATCTCGATTAGCATCGAATTCTGTCTTGCACGTGAAACGATGCCGGCTCGATACCGTCCGTTTTGCGTTGTTGAGAAACGTTTATCTGTACGACATCATTAACTTTAACAAAATAGATATACTCTTGATAGCTATACTTCCTAATATTTTGTGTATTTAAATTTACAAGCTGAACAGTTTTGTTTACATTTAATACAAATGATATTAATTTCTTTTTCTGTTTATAAATACTGAAAATTAAATTTGTGTGTGTATGTTATTCTGTTTTAATGAAATATTTCCGAAATAATAATCTTTTTCTGTTACAATTTTACGTACCACGAATACGACAATGTTATCGATTTCTTGTGCTTTAAAATGAAATGAGTGCTTAAGCAGATAGCTTTCGAGACAGAGCGAAATAGAAGCGCTATTATAGAAAAGTGTAAGCAGCACAGCTCAATAGACTAGACTTATAGATTTTTGTGATAAATATTAGTGACATATGAATGATAGAATAGAACTGACAATAATGCTCATAAGAAAAGTCAGATTGTGCCAAATCCATTGATCGGTAGAATACCGGTTCGTAATTGCCCACACGATATGAAGCCATAAACGCGATAAAGAGCCGGATGTGCTTCGACCATACGTTCGGAGGTGAAACACGAAGCGTCGACGTAATCATAGGCATTGATCCGGTTTCTGGAGTACCGTAAAGTTACCGAGTATCTCTAGTGCCCTGACACTCGCCACCCTCGAGGCTTCGTAAACGTTCAACCTGCAATTTGCGAGACATTTGTCGTTATCTCACTGGACGCTTTGCATACAAACGATTGTACCCGCATTGCCCGCCGGACGATTGACCGATCGACTATTTGTTTTGGAAATTTCAACACCGTTCTGCGAGATTTACGAGGCCCTTTTAAAAATGTAACGTTCTGCCTCTGAATATACCGTGACGAATCGGTTTTGTTAAAAATTTAAATCTAAGCTATTCGTCCTCTATGGTGCTTTAAAAATTATTCGGGAATAGACTGAATAATTAATAATCTATTTTTTAAAATAATTAGACATTGTGTATTAAAAATTCGGTGATATTTAGAATAATACTTTTTGATTAGTAATACTCTTAGTGATATCTATGGCTCGACGATATCTCAATGATCCTTTCGTGATATTTGTTAAATCCGACTAATCTCTTGTGTAAACTTTAAACGGTTCTTATTAATCCTGATAATATTTCAATCGCGAAATTTATCAAGAGCTTACTCTTTGACGTGCTTTGGCTAAAGTCTCCAAAACTTCTTAAATAAGCGAGGATTAAATAAATGCTTTTATTAGGAAAAATATATATTTCAAGAAAGATATTGACTTACGAAATTTTTAATTTTATATCACGATTTGTACCATCTTTCATTTTGTTCACCTTTTACATGTATAATTGTACATGCTATTATTTTCTGTCGCAAAAAAAATAGAATAGAAAAGCGAAATCTTCTCATGCGTAATAAAATATTACCGTTGTATTTCTCCGTTTCCATAGCATATGCATCCACATCTTATTAAAAGGGAAGGAACCTGATGGAGGAAAACGCGAGGGATTTGCAAGTACTCAGGATAGGATGACGTAGAAAACTTTGAGAATACCTAATACAGTTGATGCGAGCACAACACAAATGAGAAGGATAAAGTTAGCGCGAAAGTTACAATCACGCTAAGACTTCGTTCCAAAAGTAATAGTTATATCGTCTTGCTCGTTGTTAAACAAATTCCGGGGGTCGGCGGCGTTCCATACGTCGACAACGGTTACAACGACGCTCCGAGGCGCAACTTTAATTCCACTTACATAGCTTTACCACGCAACGATAGACACGAAGTGCAGTCGGTGCAACGCGAGAATTATACGTAGCTTGGGCTCTAATTATGTTATACGTGGCGTGTAATAGCGAGGCCACGTGACACGAGCGTATTTTACCTTCCTAAAATTCAACAACGCCGATACGCACAGTCGAATGAACTGCGGAATTTTCACTATGCGATCTTAAATCCGTTTGTTAACATTTTCTGTGTACACAGTGTCTGCTACTTTTATTTCGATGTTAAAACTCGCAAAATTATTTATCATGCTTTTTGTCTGCTTTTAAAATGACTTTTGCGCATAGCTTTACTCCAGTAGCTACAGTACAGTTGCTTTTCTAACTCTTCAGTTAATCCTCAACGTGTCAGAGCGCAGAGAGAGCGCAAATACTATATTTTTATATTTAGTTTTTAATTTATTCTCTTTCCACATATTATTGAGGTTGTTAAGACTTTACATAGTGTCGTTGTTATTTACACGTTAAAATATATTAAAAATAATGATATATCTGTAGAGAATGGAATATAATTATGAAAATTGCCAAATTAAGCAATTAAATTGTTGATAACATGAAATTATTGATTAAATTGACAAATGAGTGAAGAAAAATACTGCATTAATGTTGCACAACTAAATTATGTAACAAAAATTTTATGTTATTCTTGATGTATGAAAGTTCATATATGGTAAGAGCGGAAAGATATATTGTTTATATGGATCTCATGTCATAACATATTTACGCGATTATTTTCACATGCGTAGCTCTCCCTCCGTCTGCGTTATCAAATCCTCTGGACAAAGCGTACGTCGTGGTTTCGCCAATGAAATCAACCAAGTGCAAGTTCGCTAATCTTGTTGTAAGCCGGAAAATCACCTCGAGGCCCACAAACCTCGAAGGATTAACACGCACGGAGCAAGGAAATCCCGACAGCTCCAGTGGGAGCTTCGCGAGTTCACGTCAGCAAAAAAATCGAGCGATTCTGGATTTGGAGTTGAATAGTAGAAGTAGGAGTTCCATCATAGATGTAGATAATGATACGTATATAATTAAGATGAAGTGTATAATCCTTAAAGAATCAATGGATCGCACACATCCAAAAAATATAGTGAAGTATACTTTTCTAACATTTATAGCATATATTATATAAAAGTGATATTATATATTTATTAATAAAATGATTTTTTCAAACTAACAAATTACTTTAACTATTTATGTATACAAAGTTGTGCATGGTCGGTGGTGTCGCAAGCATCCCTGCGGCTTGGCCATCCTTGATGCGGTATGGGGTCGACGGCAATATCCGTTCAACGTTGTTAAGTTGGGTCGGAGACTGCCCCGATTGCAGGCATTAAAGTGCAGAGCGGCGAAGCGGTTTACGGGTTTACTAAATCAAATTTAAACTCATGATAAAGTATGGGACACGCGTTTAATATATAAATCCGTGCTCGATTTTGCTTATTCCAATTTTCAATTTCTCCGTTATTGGTAATCGATTTATAATCAATTAATATATAATTGACAAGATTTTAATTTTTCTATAATAACTGATACAGAAAGCATTTTGATATAATTGTTCTTTTACGATACAGTTTTAATCTGTCATTTATTACCTTGTGGTAACTAAATTATGGCTTAGAGAAACATTTATATTTCTCCAAATGGTAGTACAACATCTGTTTTTTTGGAAACTACTTGCAAACATAAATGGATTTAAAGTTTAAGCATACTACGACAATGTTAAAAACATTCACGACTTTTAAAGAGTAACAAATTAACGACAGACAAAAACGGAGAGAACAAACGTTTATTGCTGGATTTCGGAGCGCGCTCCTCATTTGTAGTATACACGTCCACGCAATTAAACTACTCCTCCACTTCGCCGGGCTGCCGCTTTAGAACAATATCAGTCGTATCGCAGCAAAAAAGATTTCGGTAGCCGCGAGGCGAATGGAAAAGTTTATCGGTCGGCTGGATAGAGCCATCCGAGGGCAGATGGTGTGGGAAGAAGTTCACCATTAGTCTTCTCGACGTTTCCATCGCGAGCGACCAATCGTTTTCCCTTCCGAGCGAGAGACGCTTCGGCTCCTTTAAAACGATCGATTCGTGTACGATGATTATTATCGTTCGTGGCATTGTCGTTATTATCGTGGCCATTACCGTCATAATTTTTTCTCGCCTTTCTCGGTGAGATAATGATTGCCGCCAGCGCAGCGACATACTCGCGAGAGTTGCTCGCTTCGTGAGACTTAGAGCGATGCCCAGCCCGAATCGAATGTTACTCGGACGTAAACTCGCGAGGAAACTTTCGTAAGTAGGTAGTTTTCCTGAGAAATTACTTGCATCAGTCAGTCGTAATCACTATACTGCACGGCTCGCTAGAAATGTAAACGCATCTACTAACTCACCACCTGCAATATTTCCCGTAACACAATAGCTTGCTGTTGTCCGACAATGTTTCGCAGTTACAGAGTTTTATATTTCTAAACATTCGCAATGATTTTGTGGGAGAAATTTATGCAATATCGTCAACCATGGTTGACGATATTCACGTTTAAATAAAGAGATATCGAGTTACAAAAGATATGAAAAATAAAATCTGTTGTTTTGTTGGTTTTACATTTATTTTTATATTCATTTTATATTTATATGCTCAAAAAAACGTGTTGAAATGGGAATGATTTATTTGATATCGGTGAAAAGAAATCTGACTGCATTGATTATATATTTGATATATGATTCGTGCATTTTGACATTTTTCGATTATAGTCATATTCCAAGTTAGCGTTTACCGTTCACTATGTAGATAGCAAGAGGATGAAAAAATTTGAGAACAAATCTAAGAATACAAGCAGGCTCGTGATAAAGAGGTAAAAAAGGGTAAACTAGAAACGCGTTACGCGAGGGAAGATGGATCGGAGATAAAACAAGAAGAGAGTGAAAAAAAATTGTAGAGGACGGCGTTAGAGGAAAGGAAGATGAGGGCAGGACGCAAAAGATATTATGCATAATGCATGCACGTATATACCGTACACATAAGTAATACGTTATCTGGCATTAGCGAGGTCATAATCGTAAGCCGCGATTACATTGGCGGGCATTGCATAACTCATACCATGCCGCAGCGTGCCAAAGATTCGATCCTGTGCGATCATTCCTGATCGGTATTCCTATTACGTGAAGCAAATATCCGGCGAGGAGCAATTTGCTTGTGAAATATCCTATGCAAAGTACGATGCGAATTGCCTCGGGGTAGATTATTATATTTTCAATATTAATAAACCGCCGCTTGTACGATGTTTTATTAACCGTAATGATTTTTTTGCCGCGTAATATGCATTGATCGAAATTACATCTTCCATGTGTACCACCTATGATGAAGATGAGGGTAGGAGGAAAAAAATACATGAAATTTAAACACTGTTAATTTTGGAAATTTGATTATTATTATTTATTTGTTCTCAAATTATGAACAGCAAATTAATTGGTTTAATTAAAACTCCGTTTTTTGCTAAATATGTTGCTAAAAAACATTAAATTGTATGAATGAGATAATTTTGTTGTATGATATATTTGTTGTATGATATATTTGTTTTTATAAAATAATTTAACAAATAATGTTCGTATTTTCTCTGTTATATGCGTTAATGATTACAAGTATTTACATATCACGAAGCCTTAATGTTTACTGATAATTTACAAAGATAAAAATGAATTCTTAATTAATTTGATGGGTAGTAAATATTAATTATGTTTTTATAAATTGATTATTCTGCAACGGACGAATTATAAGTTAATCGAGAGGAAAAGCTAATTTTTCATTTTAGCGAGAAGCTCTCTGTATTTACACGATACGATGTGTTAAGTTGTTTTCGGTTGTGGGCTCACCGTTTGGAAGCCATGCACACGAGTCTCATTTAGCTGTTCATTCATTCGAGCAACCAAGAGCGAAAGGTTACACAGCGCGGAATGAGTTCAATGTAGCAGATCGGTGGTAGGATAAAGGGATTCGATCAGTTTCCCCTGACACTCGCCCATTTTCCATTTACCGTCGTGCGACGGGGAACGTCATTACTTTCGGCAAACAAGTGGCCGAACTCGCGGTGGGAAAACCTCGCGTCACTCTGAAATATTTATGGCACAGTCTTTTACGTCGAGCACATAAAAGAGCCTCGCTACAAAAATTACTCTCGTCAATGTTGTCTCCTTTATGGTTACTGTTACTATTTTGCTCGGATTGGCTCTTAGGCCCTCCGCAAGCGTGGAATATATATTCCAGTGTCACAATTACCTTGATTGACTCTGGGTGAATGACGCAAACTCCATCGCGTAAAATAATCTAGGTAATTTAGCGAACGGTCCTCACATTTCATTCTACGCAGCGGATAATGTATGAGATCAATATGACATGTAATGTCGACAATATAACATCGACATATATATTGACAATGTAAATCAGCAGCAATCAGGTGTTTCTCTTGCCGTCACAATTACGCGATTGTATAATTATTTCGCACGAAATAATTTTGACGTAGATGATCGATTGGCGGTAATAGCAAAAGATCGATTCGTCGATCTGCCAATGAGAAGCGTATCGTAACACGCCCGGCGTAATAGGACCATAAATCGCACTGGATTAACCGGGACGCCAGAATTTAAATGTCGGCGCTTGGTGTCCCGGAGGGCTTACGGAACATACGCGACAACTGACTGTGTATACACGTGGATGTTAGCCTTCTTTGATCGATGAGGCTGCAGGACAACGTTGTTAGGATAATTCTGAATGCTTTGCTACACATAGGTTTCATCAAGTGTCAAAATCAGATGAGTTTATTTTCTACGGCAGTAAAAGAAAATAATTAATCATTCGCAGAAAGAAAGAAGATTAATAGGACGAACAAAATAATTTACACAAAAATTTTAGAGAAACTTTAATCTTAAAATTATTAACTTTTGTTTGTTTTACACATAATTACTATGTCTGTAAATGCGCATTATTATATAAATGCATGTTTTTTATGTAAATTATATGAAATTATATATATAAATTGGAATATTAAATTATGGAATATTAAATTATATATATATGGAATTGAAGTAAAGTTTTAATTATAATTAACACAATTAATTTTTTTATATTTATGAATATTTTAAAAGTTAAAGATGTAATAGTAATTGATTTTGAAACGTATTATATTTTGGAAGAAAAATATTAGTAACTTTCATAGATAAATAAACTTAAAAATATTAAGATAGTTTGATAGAAACATTTGTCCGCTGGAAATTGCGGTCTAACGGAAATCGTAACTTTTTATGGTATACGAAAGCATCCGCACTAAAAATAGTGTAAGAATTCCGCGGCTCTTTTCTCTTGTGGCGTGGAAAATGAGTTCGAAAATAAAAAGAAATTAAATTCCTTAATTACCGTCTGGCTACATAAAAATAGCATTCTTTTGCATCAGATAACGCGCGTGCGAGTTACAATATCCTTCACAACCCACCATATTTCATTTTTATGACCAATCCAGGTTCGTAATATAAAGAGTGACCGCAAGATGTTCCCCAATTTTTTCGTACTCAAATTTATGGTCATGTTTAGCATCAAATGAAAGATCTCGTTAAGCTGATTACAAATATATCGGTGCCAAAGTGTACCTCCTTCCCGTTCCCGAGAAAAATCCTTTAAATCACACATTTTTTAAGGATTAACGGCCGTTTGCTGCCTTTTGGAGCCCATTTTCTCGGGAACGGGAAGGAGGTACACTTTGGCACCGATATATTTGTAATCAGCTTAACTAGATCTTTCATTTAATGCTAAACATGACCACAAATTCGAGTACGAAAAAATTGGGGAACATTTATGGGCATTTTTGCGGTCACTCTTTCTTTAATTAGATACTTTGAACTGTATGTCTTTGCTAAAATAATTTTTTGTAATCTTTATTCAACGTTAAGTTTTCTTCTTACCTACTGGGGAATAATCGCTTGGAATAAATAGGTTATTTTTTAAGAGATTGTGTCATAATGAGCAACTGAGCATATTTAAATTACAAAAGTAGTGTGGTGTAAGTTGACTCACAAATGGTTGTCGTGAGACGACAATGTAACGTTGACTTATTTAGTGATCGGTAATAAAGACGAATAAAGAAGTCATACAACTTATTATTTATTTACGAGACGGTAAAAAGAGAATTTCATTGAAAGTTTTTTGAGATATTTGAGACATTTTAATGTTAATTAAAACATGAATGTTAATTAAAATAGTTTCTTTTTTAATTGACTCTTAAATATTTTATTAGTATTGCCTATTGGCTATACTAGGGTACACATTTCTCTTCATCTTTTTTTATCTAAATTTTAATTATATTATACTTATCTACCCTCTTCAAAAAGAAAACGAAAGTTATCTTCATTACAAAAGGCTTCTCTACCGTTATATAACCGTGATTAATAGACACTTATACTGGTGCGCGTATCAGGGTTGGCCGGAAAAATCCAGTGGGTGGAAAAAACCATGGTAAATTCCGGTTTTTACCGTCCCGGACTGTATCCAATGGAATAAACTGGCAAAAACTATGAAAATGACTAATATGTAATATTGAAATATATTTATATAACTTTATGCAAAAAGATATTTTTGCTTTAAGGTGGCATACCCACCTAGACGCGTCAAAACGAAGCCTAACTTTGTGAATTTTTTGTGGAAAAACGGAAAAAGATAGAGGAGTCGGGTTTGCTTCATTGTAAAGATTGTATTTTTTTCTCTTTGTCAATTAAATTTTATTAAGAAATAATAAAAAATGGCGTCGTTATTAAAATTCTTGTGAAGCGTGTTTTCAAAAACACGGTTTGCGGTGACCACTGCCGCTCCCACGAAACTCATCTCAAAGCAATGGCACAAGTTTTAGGGCCCATTTTTTCGGGAACGGGAAGGAGGTACACTTTAGCACCAACATATTATCAGCCTAACAAAATCTTTCACTTGATGCTAAACATGACCAGAAATTCGAGTGTAAAAAATTCGAGTATGTAAATGGGGAGCATCTTGGTCTCACTCTTTATATTAATTTGTAGTTTAATGAGAAAAACATAATAGTAACAGAATAATAAATTTTTACCAATATAGATCTGGTTCACGTTTATCATTTAACATTTTGTAACAAAATACTAATTTATTTCCTACATTGATTCCTAATCTATTACAGATTTTATTTTGGATTGTGAAAAACATTTTCTCAATTGACGCTGAACTCGCCGGACAGTTATGTAAATGCATTACAAAATTAGGGCTATAAGCCTCGAGCCGCTTGTGAATTAGTATATCGATAAAAAGGTTTTCTATTTATTTTATTGTTCTTAATAGAAAAGACCAGTTTTTGCCGGTTTTTTTCGGAAAATACCGGTTTTTACCACTGGCATGGACTTTATTCAAAAAATGTGGAATTTTGCTAACCCTGGCGCGTATACATGAGTATATGCGTGAAATAGAAAAATCTCAGGGTCGGCTTGAAAAGCGTTTACAGGATCTAGACCGTACGAAAAATGATGCTTTTACTTCTTCCTAAAGTATATTAATATAACAATATAGTAATAAGACGCAGAAGTTTCTATGAACTCTTGATTGGTTTAAATACAGTGAGTAATATAATATTAACTGGATGAAGAGTTTTTTAGAGTTAGGATTACAACGTATAGCGTGAAATAATCTCGTCTGCCAGTTACACACCTTAGACTTCCTTACTCCCTTTCTCTCGCGTGGCCAGTATTAAATCATATCGTCGGCGGGCAGCATTGTGCTCCGGCATACGCACGCTGGTATACGCCTAATGCTCGCGTACGGCACAATAGTGGTCTGTACACTATTTAACGGATGACTTTGTCATAGGAAACGGAACGAACGTTACGAAAGTTTGGCGGATGGGCATTCACGGTCCCGGGGGCGGACTTTTGTTTTAAGACTTTTGTCACGCCGCGGACGAGGTCGACAGGGGTGCCCCGTCGGCGAACTTCTCGGCTTCCAGACGCTATTGTCTTTCTGAGAACACGTATGGCGTGCATGCATGGTGCATTTTCACGCTCCTCGCAGGTCTACGTGTGAGCCCTTGCGGAATTTACTTGCCGCGTCTGTGTGTAAAACTTCACGTTAAGATACTTTCATTTAAATTTATTTTATAACGGAGAAGGTGTAAATACAAGAGATAAGGAGGCTAGAAAGTTTTTGGAAAGTAATTTTAGTTTCTTCTTAGAAAAAGATAAAAGTTTTGAACGTATCATTATTTATTTAAATTGCGTTTATATTATTGAAATAGATATAAGTCATAAGTTATGCTTTTACAAAATATATAAATTTTACATGTTTATTATTATCGCACGTAAATAGAAATAAAATGTTGCGAATATCATATTTATCTTTCGCAAAATGATTTTTCGTATGTGCGAACCAAACTTTTCTAAAACAACGTGATGAAAGCCTGAGGGTATACTCATGATGCTCATGTTTGTGCTATGTGCGACGCTCTATGCAAACAAGAACATCTTTTATTTCGCATTCACGCGAAATACACGTCGCGAAATAGAACAACCAGAAAACAGAATGTGGAGAAAGTATGATTGGCCGCGAAATGCATAGTTTTATTTGTAAATCGATAATTTTTTATTCATTTGGGTAACGAAATAATATCGTGTTTTAGTCAAGTTCAACAATCCTTTTTTATTTCTGAATAGAAATCTTATAATAAGTTCACTTTAGGAAACTTCCATCCCTCGGAATACGTTTTACAGCTTGATGATTTTTTTTATATGTCTTTCATTATCATAAATATGGAAAATGGTGTGTGTTCACAAGAAATTGCCTAGGAAGAACGTACTTACGCGTCATTATACGCGATTTATGTATACGTGAGAAATAATATAAAACGGAAATCACCATTAAAGCAGAAAGAATCTCCGAACGAACGTCTCACCCGGAAAAATCCTTATGTCTACACTCCATTAGATCGTTCTATCGACTCGGTGTGTTTGCCCTAGAGATATAAGCACGGTTACTAATCGTGGACGCGCACGTAATCATCGTGTTCGTTGAGCACGTCGTAAGGAATAATAAATTAATCGCTATAATCCCGTCGTCATTATCCGCCACGGGTCTTCTTCTTCATCTCTTCAATCTTCTCGTCTCCGGCTTGAGTATCCTCATTAAACGTGTCTATAGCTGCAGTGTTCAACGCTATTAAAAAAATTTGCTAATCGCGATTTCCTGTACCTACAATTTTTTCTGTGAATAATATTATTTCGGGTAGTTGCACATTTAAAATGAAATTGCTCCATTTTTGTTGTTTTGCAATAAGTATAAAATGAGCAATGCATCGTTTGTAAAGGTAGATTTTATCACCTGAACGATCATTTTGTATATTTTTGACTTGCTCGTTTACATTTATGTGATTTTAAAACGAGTAAGTTGATAGCCGTGAGCCTCTTCGGCCGAAAAACTGAAAGCGATGACTGTTTCGGTCACGATTTCCCGGAAGGGATTCAACGGCAAGGAGGAATAGTCTGGCATGCTAAGACAAACAACGCTGCAGTTGTAACACGTTAAAGGGATCCGGAATCTCATTGCTCTCTTCACAGCTTTTTTTTCCTTTCAGCTTCTTCTGCAAATAGTTTATCTTAATGCTTTTCTACTTAACGCCAAGAAAATATCTTTTTACCTTTAATCCTACCACATTTGCACAGTAATGTTCCACTTTAATTCTAAAGTGCGTAGAAAAAGTCTTGAAGGCAACTTGTAGTATTTAATATTTTTAATTTAGTGTTTTCGATAAAAATACGTGAATATATTTTCGATCAAAATCTGTCCTTTTCCGTAATTTTGTACCTGAAATTTTTATTTTAACTTGAATTTATTAACGATATCGTCTCTGCGATTCAAGTTGGATTTTAATAGAAATAGAAATTTATAGCAGAATTTTAATATTTAAAAAATATCTCTTTTTACGTATACATTCTATATTGCATTGCATTATACAAATTTATGATAACGTTAATTATGCACATAACGAAATAAACTGGTATTTTAGTGGTTTAATTATTTTTCTACGAAACATCTGAATTAAATTTCGAAATTGTCTTTTCTATCTTTTTTGTAAGATTGATCTCACATTTTTTACATGTGCATTCTAGGATTAATAAATATGCATTTGCAGAAGGGAAGAATATAGGAAAAAAAGAAGATATCTAAAGTTGTTCAATGATTTTTGTATTCATAAAACAACGTATTTATGAAAAAAATTTTTCGTCGACTGTAAAGTATGTGTGTCCCGCATGTGTAAGTGTTTGGGGACGATATTCTTTGTCATCGTTGCCGGCGCGGTGGTCTTCGCAGTTAACACGTCGTTATCTTCGCGACCGTCTGCCGGCTCGTTATCGTCAAAGATCTCGCGTAGACGTGAATGGGAAATCGTTTACTCGCCCTCTTCGCAGCTGAAGCTCTTTCATAATCTTGCCGATATCCTCATCGGGAAAGTTACTCCTCTATTTGTTATCGCCTTTTGACATTAAATGTCACACCATATGGAGTTATACATATACGTATCTTTTATTTTTAATGTCTATTGAGTATTAAATAGTCACTGAAAGTTGAGACTAAATGTGAAGGAAACGAATTAAGAAGATCAAATTGATTCTATATAAAATATTTTGTATAATATGACTCGATTTTTTATTTTAAATTATAAAAATAGCTAAATGAGATTGAGATAAAGGAATATTGGGAGCGTCGCACGTACTTATATCTAGAAAAAATAATTAGATGAAGATAGAGTTGCGGCGTACATGTAACTTTGTGAACCCCGTTACGAAAACGATCGCGCAAGTTATCCTCTTCTTGTTCGATTCGTCGTTCGCGGAATCACGGGATTCCGAGAATAAACTGTCTGTCTGTCCCGGAGAACCCTGAAAAAAGTAACGGGGGTCCCCGTTCCGTGTGCGTTCTTACGATTCCGGGATACGTACGGGAACGTACGTGGGTCCGCTCTTCCCAGCGGTTAAGGCAAAGAGATATAAACCTGTCTTCGCTTACCATCCTAAGGCATAACGGCCGGACAAGATTCCTACTGCAGCAGTAGTTGCGTTCCCTGGGGTCTTCTTGCGCTTCACCACAGAACGAAGGGGGGTTGTGAAAGGCGAGAGAGGCCGCGGCCGAAAGGGACCGACAAATATAGAGAGCTCCGTAGCTGACTGCATTCGCTTGTGGCTGCATAATTCAGAGCTGTACCACACAGGCGAAGTTCACGATAATGCACTGGTGCAACCAGCATCCGTACGAGCATACGTTCGAGACCGCTGCCATCGGTCGAATGGACCAAAATCGCGAGGCTGTCTATCGGTTAGATTACTGGAAGTAAACCTGCAAGTAAACCTCCGATCTCCGATCTTCACCCTCTGATGCAGAATCTCTTTTGCGTTATATTGCTCAAGTAGCATAGCGTAATAGATATAAAGTAAAATAACGCTCTCGCTAGGTTAAAATCTTTAAATTTGTACGTGCAATAAAACAATTTTATTTTATGTAATCGAGTTATATTTTGAATTTTAAAATGCATGATAAGGTTAATAAGATTGATATTTGTGAAAAATTGCACAGTATCAATTTATTTATATAAAATTATTTTACGATAGACATATTTGACTTTATATTTCGAGTATTCGTGAATGGTAGTTTGGTCCATGGAAGGTCAGCGCTTTTGGCCTTCACTTGTGAGGAAACGAACCAGCCTGGCGAAGAAAATTTATGCTGACCATCTTTTCGATACCGAGGATCCGGCTTGACCATGTAGAAGCGACATTACCAAATATGCGAGCTGGGTCCTCCATATCAAATGACAGCAAGGCAAACAAGAATGTAAAAAATTAAGGAATAAGTTTACAAGTTTGTGTGGTCAGAAATTGTAGTGTTCTCTAAAGAAAATAACTTACATGTGACCAAAAATCAAAAATTCATGTGACTGGATACTAGAGTCACGATAAATAAAAATTTTTATTGATGCATGAAAGGACTATTAATATAAATTTTAAAAAATGTTGGTATATGATGAAAGATCTATTAGACACATCTTCTCTATTAGAAATTCATAGATTTATATGTATATAAATCTTGCAGTTTGTTATATACAGACTGCTACAATTTAAGCGTGTAAATTAGAAACTATTTATGCTTCTGTTTGATTTCGGAATAACTTGCCTCTATATCGGAAATTACTTTTGTGAAACAAAATATTTATTTAGTCTTTTATAAATTAGAGAAAGAGAGAGAGAGAGAAAGAGAGAGAAAGGCGCTTTATGGTTTTGTCTACTGTAAAGGAGTTAATGGTATAATTCTAATCACTTCGCTTCGTTCTGTCACTATTCGATCGTTCTATAGAGCCATTGAGAACACGTAATTACCACGTAGAGACCGCGGCAATTATTTCTCCGAGCGGAAGCAGCGCGTCGATGGTTTCCACCATCGGCGCCAAGAAAACCGATTGCGCGGCTAAGTCACGTGCCAAGGGAACAATTACGATGCGCCGCGCCGGGCGCACCTTTTATTCGCCTCGTGCTAGCTATACTACGCCTTAATCTCGTCGCGGCGTCGCCCGTCGACTCACTCTTTATCCCTCAATGTCCACGAAACGAGACTGAGCGTCGGACAAAAGGATGCGCCGACATTTTAAGTTTCCGTACGACAAGGACCGCTTTTAATTATCCGTCGAGGAAAGGACGTTGTGCCAAAGGAGACGCATCTTTCACCTCAGTTTTCTCTTCTTCATAATTTTGCTCTTAAATGAATTTGTTTCAGCGATTAGTACTTCAATCAGTTGTAATATTACAGTGTGGTATTAATTGTCAGCGATTTTAATTAATTTTTAAAATTTTTGTTAACATGATAAAGGCAACAAAAAAATAAGTAAAATATCACTTAAAAGGATAAAAGATATTTTTTCGTCGTAAATACACACAATTTTCTACAAGAAAAATTAATTGTTAAATATTTATGAACACTTTGCCAACCGCCCAAATAACGTTTAAATTAAGCGTTTAAACTAAGCGCATTTTTTGTACACCACGTTTAGTGTTTATATTTGCTCATATTAAATGCGTAACGTGGCGTGACCCAAAAAGGTAGATCTACCTGTTTGGTTGTTCAGCGATGCGTCACGAAACGAATAGATTTATTCATCGGTTAGCAAAATGTTGAAGCGATACAGAAAATACATACGGTAATATAATAATAAAATAACATTTATTTAATATAATAACGTTTTTTTTGTTATATGTTAACAAACCGAGGACTAGATAAGACTGTGATAAAACTTAATTATTATGACGAATATGCAGAAGAATTGAAAATGTCACGTTCGCCAGTGACCTGACATCTTGTACATTAGGGATGTTCTCTTGATCACGTACTTGTTATTGTAACAAAAACTTTCCATGGAACTCTGAAGAAGATGCAAGTCTTGCATCGTTTTCTTCTTCGAAATAACGATGTCGCGGATTACGAAAAGTTCCGCAATAAAAGTTGCTCGGAGTCGTTACGCAACAAAAGTCTTTATTGGATAATTATTGTGGTAATTAAATATGATGCAATTCGATATAACGATGCACAGGGAATATAGTCTTTTGCGTTTTGATGATCTAAAAATAATTGTGTATAGTTTAATAGTTAGAAGCTATTTATGTTAATCAAAAATTTGCTCGGTATTTTATAAAATGCACAATGTTTTGAATATTTGTACTCCAAATTGGATGTTACAATATTGGACAATGTTAATCTATGCTAATCATATTTGAAATATCTGCGATAATGAGTCGATTACTAATCAATTAGTCGATTACTAATAACTTTTGTTGATTATTTGATTTGATTCAGATATCGGATAAGAATCATTTTTAAGTTGCTGAGAATAATTTTATTATAATAAAATTAGTAGTTTTGTTTTATTTTTATAAAAGTAATAAAGTTGTTACTTCCACAAAATCACGAAAATTCAGACATTGCAGAGAAGTCCAAAAATTTCCGATATCACTTTTAGGTGGAAATGAAATAAAGGTTTGTTTAATTAGCAACATTCATTAATGCATTAATAATATTAATAATTTATTACCAATTGTCATATTTGGAATAAAATACAATAATAAATATTAAATATGACAAATAACATGTAATATATAATAAATATATACGGATAATCTCATCAATCTTTACATCGATTTACGTATTTTCGTTATTTACTCAGTTTTCGCCAAGCTATTGTCCACTTGATATTGATATATAGATATTGATTATTCACGGAGTGACATTCTGTAATTTATCAAAGCAGGCTATCAATATACGCCGAAACGGAATATAATGCTGTATGACATTAAACGCGAATCTCGGTTAATTATGTTTACCGGCGATATGTATATCGCTTATTGTTGTATTGCTTATTTGTGAATATTAATAACGTATGTTCTATTCACATTATATCATGCAATATTATATAATTCTCGTGATAGTCTTGGAAATTATTGTATTTTTGTATTGTTCAGAACGTAACATGCGCACGAGATCCTATTCTATAAAATAACGTGTGTCACTTTTTCAGAAACGTATTTCTCACGAGACAGGGATCTAAAATCGCGGATTTATATTTCATTATTCGAGTGTCAACGATCATAAATCCCATCGTATATAAATTGTCACCTACAGTTGTGCCATCTTTATTCGACGTTAAAGCAGAACGTCAAAGAGGATTTCGTGTCAATCGTTTTCCTTCGGGGTATTTTCCTCTTTGATTCGCATGATCTTGTCAACGTTCTCTGACAAGAATAATAACTATCCGAATACAATTCGTAATTTTATTTTTAATTTTCAGTTGTAAACAATTCTTATGTACACATTGTTGTGCATTTAGTACAAGCGAAAAATCATAAGCGTTTTATTCCAAAGATAATTGCGATATAAATTGATACCGTTTTGTTAATAATATTTTATACATTGAATATCATCTCGTTTAATAATGTAAATGATATTGTAATATATGTATATGAAATATTTATTAGCAAGGACGTTCGCGCAAACATATAAAAGCTCATAGCTTGTAGCGCTTACAGACAGTGGAGCAATTATCGTTATTACTTCCGAAAGTTCGGGGAGTTAGTACTATAGGGTACCGAAAGAAGGAAACAGCTAAACTTCAATCGTAGGAAGATAGAGGAATTTTACGAGCCAGCGAATAACGCTGCAATAAAGCATGCAAAGGGGGCTGATGACCGCGGTCGGTGCACTCTTTCACACCGACGCAATACTAACGGTCGTCGTAACGAGTCCCAAGGGAATGAAAATCACGATATATCGATGCGGCACGCGAACTTGCACGTTGCTGGGATACCTTTCCCTCATTAAGCAAATGACGGCCAAGCCTTTTTATTGCGTTTTGTCATAGATTACATTGTGCATGTAAGGAAGACGCGATGGTGCCGTGGAATAAATTGGCATATTACATAGTCGAAAATTTCGTTCGTGAACGTCGACAGAATTTTTCCTAGAAGAAATGCATAAGCATTTCAACAAAAATTCTCTCAAGTATATATACTCAAATCTCGAGAAAATTTGTTTACTTCAAAGTGATCTTTATCTTAATTTTATTTACGAAATGGCAAAATTTAAACTTAGACTTCTAGTTCAGTTTGTTTCTCTAATCTCTTTAAAGATCTAGAGGGTGCAATATGTTTCTCTCGTGACAACCGTAGTAATGTCTCGTTTTTGACAGATTCATGGTTACATTGTGCAGTTTCTCGTCTCTTTGTTTATCTCGAACGAGCCTTTAATTCGTTCTCGATCTTTTCTACTGCTGGAAAATTCTGTTATTCAACCGGGGTAGCACGCGTCTCATATATTTTGGTCAGACCTAATATATTTCGGGTGTGCCTGTGCAGGTGCATATGTACACGAACCTTCGAATTTATGCACGCTTATGAATACGAGGGCAATGTATAACGGACGCAGGTGGGGCGGGGAGACGGGTGGATGTATAGCCGCGGTGCCGTCAAGAATGAATCATCCACCATCAACATTTTCTTTCAAGGATTTATGCAAAGTACCGTTCCTTACATATCTAAAAGCTGTGGGATTTTTACTTAAATTGTCTTAGAAAATTTTTTACACAAAAAATAGGATTTTTTTGCAAAAGCTACTTTTTTCTTTTTAATCGATAATTTGTTTAATTTAAATATGCGGTATCGTATCTTTTATTATATTATGTACTTGTTATTTATCTATTGTAACCAAAAACATAGTAATATGAAATTGCATAATTCGTAAAATTAACTAACGTGCATAAATTCGTAAGATCAACTTATAATCGACTTATAATTGATATAAAGTAATTTTTTCTTTTTCATATAACACAGCCATAATTATTTTCACTAACATTAGAACTGATAGAATTCGTTATATACATTTATGTGTTATGCACACAATACACAGTTACATGCGGCCGACATCGTCTAATTTTTTAGAAGATAAGCAGATTCGTGAAAGTTATCATTGTACTATGAATTGTCATAGATAGCATGATTTAACAAACTGATGCACATCTTAACAATTTCCGCATTATATTAGAATTTTCATTGAATACTGGAATGCCGTATTTGTTTTCTATTTCCGTGGAAATGATTCGTAAGCAGGAGATATCGATACTTCTCAGTCAGCGATATAGTTCTCTTTAATCGTCTAATGTTTAGCTGACTTGAAATCTAAAGTGCTTTGCACGACTTGCGAAGCGTCATTCGTTGGAACAAAAGGGACAATTATTGCCGCTACGCATTTCCCGCCACACAGTGGTCGTTAAATTTCTACAAACGATTTCGCGTCAATAGACCAACGACCCGCACGGACACAGGATTCGGAAAAGGCGTGGAGATGCTCGAAACGCAGTGAATGATGGAATTATTCCGGTCAACGAATCTCATGTGGTGAGAAACGATCAGCCCTTCGAAATTGACCTATATTTTTTATTTCTCTATGCGCGTAATTTGATGGTGAAAGAATGTGAGTGTGCTCAAGTGCTTCGTCGATCGCTTTTCTTTGTTCGCGAAAATGCTGAGTGGCGGTCAAAATGCATCGCTTGCCATTTTCTAGTAGCTCGTTAGTCCTATCGTTTATTCAGATTTCTATCGCCAAATTATGCAGCTAGTTTCGTAAAGATTTTGGATGGGAATCAAGTCATCGAAGTTGTTATTATTTACGTTTAATCGCGCTGAATTGACAATAAACTATAAGGATTTGAATTACTTAGTATGGAAGAGAAAGTTGTGCATATCTTAAAAAGTAGCATGCGATTAATAGAAAAATAGAAATAATTATTTAAAATTTGATTATTTTAGAGATTAAAATATATCTTGTTTTTTTTTGTTTCAGGTATGTGCTGCAACATATTCTACATCATTTTCATTTTTTACTTCGTATCATTTTTTCCTTTCCTTCTCTATTATACAAAGATATGAGGTATGTTAATCATTTTAAATATTTATAAACGACAAATTATTGTTTAAATATTACATTATGATAATGAAACATTTCTTATTTTACGATAAATCTTGCGATATATTTTTTAAGTATTTTAGCAACATTACGGAGTGTCCGAATAGCATTCACTTGTTCTATTTTACAAACTTATTGAGATTTAACAGATATCAAGGAAAACTTAGTTTATTAACAATAATTTAATTATGGCACTAAGCATGCATTATAAAAACTGAAAAAACTGTACTATCCCATTTACAGTTTTTCAACGCGACTTAGTTGTGATAGTTCTTCAACGCGGCTTAATTAAATTGTGCATTTATTATTACATTCGAAAGTAATATTTTTAACTGTTTTGTAACTGTATCTCGATGAAAATGAAACCTGCGAGCAATTCAAAGTTCACTGGCTAAATTGTACACGAGTGAAAACGTGTGGTTAAACGACGAGAAGAGGAAAGAGCGAAAAAGTTATATTACAAAGCGCGAATTGATATTCGCTCTCGAATTACTTGACTGAGGCTGCAATACGTTTGGAACGGATGTTTTCATTAATCATTTCTCGATGCCGCTCAAGTTTCGTTCTAGATAGATTGATTTTTGACGCGAATGCAATTTGCGCGGTTATAGTTAGCTACTTTAATCGACTATTTGTTCTTTCGTAAGCTTTATTAAAGTACGTGTTAACAACTTATAGTACATCATCCAATTTACGAAGTTGCGAAAGAAAACTTACAATGGTTAGCAAACCTGCGTGTGAATTAATCATAGAATGATGCAGACAGCGCATTATTTAGTAAGTTGATTCGATGATTACACCTTCAAATAAATATTAATAGTGTATAAAACATCTGCATTTCACGTGTTCTATGATTTTATATTTAGATATTAATTTATGTATTACACCTTTTGTTTTCGTGACGAGTATCTTTATCGACGTTTTCTTGTTTCAAGAATAGTTATCTGGTTAAAGTTCTTGCATTTGAGATGCTTACTTAAAATTAAAGCAGTTGTTACGATGTGAAAGTCCACCTTGCCGCTGGAAAACGGAAGATCGTCGCTATTTAATTTTCATTCATTTAACATTTTCATTTCGGATCCAACTTTAATTTGTTGAGGTAACCATTTCATATTCAGACGAGTCGAGTCGTCATCGTGGCCGACAAATTGACTTTGCAGTTTCCTCACTGGATAGCAACGGAAAAATATAAAGTTGAAAAAAGTTTATAAATGCCGTAAAAGCTCACCTGCTCGATGTGCGGAAAATTTTATTACCTGTCGTCGTATCACCTGAAGCAGCTGGGACTTTCCAATTTACGTTTTAAATGCTACCGTTTCACGTGAGAAACTGCTTTCCAGAGGTAATTAATGTCACGAAGTGAGAATTACTTTATTTCTAGTTATATTGTTGACGATTGAATCGGTCATAAATTTACAAATAAGAAAAATGAATTATTTGTGTTTGAGAAAAATATCATTTTACATTTGAAATTAAACGATAACAAAAAAATTCTTTCATTTTCGAAAATTTTTTCTCTTTATGACGCACGTATACTTTCTGCAATTTGACGTGGTAATCACGTTTAATTTCTCGAAGCTGGTCAAATTATCAAAGCTCATCAAATCTCATTCAATGCGAGAACGAGTAATACCTTGAAAGTGTCTGGTAATCATCCGCGGTTTAGAATGGAAGCTCCACTGCTTGCCAAAACGTGGAAATGAGGCCGATGTTTCTCGTTTCGCGCGGACGTGGTTGAAGCCGTCGGTCGTGTAATCGCATACTTATTTCCTCGAGAATGTGGCTGGCGCTTAATTATTCGCTACGTGGAACACGCGTAGGTACGTTTTCCGATTGCATGTGCGTTTAATTCCGAGTCTGTGTTCCGCGGCGTTTCGATTGCGGTGCATTACAGTCGGAGGAACGTGCAGAATCCGTTGATAACGTTCTTTCGTTTCCGGGAAAATATTGGAACGAGCCAGCACGCTTCAATTCTTTTTTTTTTGTCAAACAATCAGGAAATAAAAATTGACCGTTTCCAATTTGCTTTCTCTTCCCTTTGCGGAAAAGTGACGGTGGATTCCCACAAATATCCACAGAAACCGATCACTCTGGTTTGTCCAAATAATAAAATTTGGTCGAGATATTGAGGATACGCGGTTAGTTTCGTCGTATGAGTTTTTCGCAACGCAGCAATTGCGATATAGTAAAAATGCACTTCAATGCATAACCACGCACTTGATTTTGCCCGTGATGTTTAACGATTGCCAGTGAATTTTGAATATTTGTGAGACTTCTTCGTTTTTATGCAGTGTGCGTTAATGTTAACAATAATCTGTATTAATTTTTTATAACTTAAATTTTTCAATATTTTATCATAATTAGCAAAAGTGGCAGATTGCATAGTCGTCTAATTTAATAACGTAAAGTTGCTGAAAATTGTTCGTGTCGCAAAACTCGAGTGGTCGTTCAATTTCGCCCACTGATACCAATTTGTGATATCATCGATGCGTTGATCGACATCGCGAACCTGACACTTGACATTTGACCTGTCAACCAATTTGGCCGTTCGCGCGGAAAATTGACGAAAATCGTTTAATCCAGTTTGAAATGCAGTATGAACACGTGATACTGCATAACTGTTCTCCACGTGGGAAAAGATTCACTTAGTATGTTTTACAGATTTGATGATAATTGTAGGTGTATTTTTTAAAACTAACAGTAGCTTTAATTCACGCAATGAAAACTCTGATTTCAAATCTCCGAAATATTTGGAAACGAAAAGAACGATGATAGTTTTAGAGCATCTTATATACAGTTTTAATAGCGAAAGGATTACGGGTTTCGACTGCTAACGGCAATGCGGCAATTAACTTCGTCGAACGCTTACGAACTCGAGACAAGAGGGCACGTAGCGACACACGTGTGACTGAATCGATATCTTGAAACTCGGTCGAGTGTGCACTTCCGTCTCGGGAGAATAGGACAAAGTCGCCGGATATATATCGACTGCAGTTCGCCCATAAAGTATAAGGGAGTTGCAAGGGGTGAGGGTGTGTGTATATAGAATGCGTAAACTTTTGGAACTGTAAAATTATTTGGACCAAAGTTGTCTTTGGTAACAAAAAGTTGGATGATTGATATTTTGTTTAACAGGACAGTGGATCGTTTTGAGAAAGAATAAATCATGACAACGTGATTATTCTTTTTTACTGTCCTGTCGAAAAACTCCGTTCCTCTCTTTTATACACGTGCATTATTATTTTTTAAAAATTTATGCATAGAAATGTTGTTAATTATTGACGTTCAATTTTGTCTGGTTGTAATATATCACGTATACTGTTGTGTACTCGCATACATGCTTAAGTAAGAACCAAGCATCAGCAGCACGTTTGTGTACAGACCGAAACGAAGCCTGCACGCTCTAATCAAACTTTTGCCGCAGTCTCTCTTTCACGCGATAACGATTCAGTAAACAGTTACGATGCAGGTAGTAGCTATCTCAGTCTTCTTCCCTTCGTTCTTTCTTCAATTTCTTACGAGATCGAACAAGAAAGAAGTTGCAACACACTTTTTCGCAATTTCTTATAATATAATACGCGAAATGATATTTTATAGTATGTTTGTCTTGATAACTAAAAATTAAATCCGATATTATTGCCACGAAATTAATAATTTGATCTGTTTAAATTTGTATACTCTTTCTTCAAAATAGAAATTAAAAAATTAGAAATTAAGAAATAATTCTCGATAAATATAAATGTCGATTTTGCTTCTAGTTGCAAATGTAACGGACAAAATTAGATGATTTTGTTTTATATTTATATTTTTAGATTACAGATATCTGAATAATATGTTGCAGAATTGTTTCCAAGAAAGATAGAATTTTACGATTACATAATTATTTGAACGTTATATATGCTTTTCCGAGTTTGATAATTCTTTATATTAATATCTTTTAGTTACGTTTTCGGATAAAAGTGAATGAAAATTACGCTGTTAAAAGAAAGAAAGAAAATACGTTTTAATTTGTCTTCTACAGTTGACTTTAGCTATCCACTCAGTTTGAATTTCTATACGAATTTTTACGGGTTCCATTTCGAACTTTTTACGAGCTTTAACGACGCGCGCGCGAATTACTCGTAGAAGTCTTTGATATCGAAGTTTTTCTTGTTTGCTATTATGTGCACATAATAAAACAAAAGTAATGAAAAGAGAAAAAAAGATGGAATAAAAGACATGCTCAATAGACTATGAGATAAATGTTGCCGAGAATATCGTAGTTTATACCAGCATCAGAAATATTGTAGATTTTATTATATATAGCAAAGTGGTACTTAACCTCAATCAATTTTGACGTACAAATTCATTTATCGTACAAATTTGTGCGCATAACATAATAATAATTGTTTGATAGAGAAAAATTATTAAGAGCTGCTTTTTCTAAGATGATAATTATAAATGCCAAGGTAAATTTTATTACCATTATGATATAATAATTCTCAATTTTTCCATAAGTGAAGTCTTTTAACAAATCTGAGATATTATATAAGGAATGGAATAATAATTAGCTTTATTTTATATACAGGGTGAAGCAATAACTATTACCATCTTAAATATCTTCGAATCTATAAGGTCCAGAGAAAGATTTGTATAATCAAAATTGCATGAAGGGGACTATCATATGGCGATAATAATATTTGACTAGGTGGAGGCGCTTCGGAGATATCAAGGTTATCTTCATTTTTTTAAATGGGTTTGATATGTTTTTTTCCATAATATGATAGAAGAGCTCGAAATAAGTTCAGAACTCATGACAAAAGTTCATTGAACAAGATTGAAAGTATACGGAGAAAATTTTATATTAAAAATTACTATTACTTCATGAGTTACTCGTTTTTCGCGTTTACTTTTACGAGTATTTAAAGTACCGGTTTGTCTAAGTTCTGTCTCTTATACACATCTAGATGTGTATAAGAGACAGGTATTGAAGTGATATCAGTTCAACGAAAAATAAACACTGCTGAAAGACTTCTTAGCAAGTTCCCGGGATAAACTAGACATGAAAATGGATTGAAATAAAATTGAAATAAAAATAAAATAAAAATCAGTCAATCGTGCAGATGTATCTGTTTGAAGAACAAGTTGATATGATTCTCATTTATGGGGAATGTCAAAAACCAAAACATACCGATAAACATAGTGATAAAACGTCACTTCGAACACCTTTTATATATAAACATAAGTTAATATGAAAGACATATGAAAAAGGCCTTTTTTATCGTTCTTTTTTACTTTCAATCTTGTTCAATGATCTTTTGTCACGAGTTCTGAACTTGTTTTGAGCTTCTCTATCATATTATGGAAAAAAAACATACCAAACCCATTTTAAAAAATGAAGATGACCTTGATACCTCCGAAGCGCCTCCACCTGGTCAAAAATTATTATCGCCATATGATAGCCCCCTTTATACCGTGCAATTTTAGTTATACAAATCTTTCTGTGGACCTTATAGATTTGAAGATATTTAAGATTGGTAATAGTTATTGCCTCACCCTGTATTATACTTTTTAATCTGTATAATGCGTCATATTTTCCCATCTAAGCAGTATATTTCTGAGTAACTACATGATTTTTGCATTACTCTATGCATTTTATGCACTTTTCACAAAGAGTTCTTTCATGTATTTATCTCGCGAGCGTGCATTATATATGACGACATATATGATATATATCAATCTTAACGAATATTCTGAATATTTTTTTGACGATTCTAATATTTTTTGACGTTGCAAGAAAATGTTAAAAATGTAAAAATTATTTATATGTATCGAGTATTATCACTGCTTGTATTTGCTTGTATCTGCTTGTATCTTTTTGTAGAACAACATATCGTATATTTTTTCTGCATTTTGCGATATGTTCTCGTTTCATATATGCTAATATATAAGGCATTGTCTATTATTGTACACAGAAAAAATGATGTCGTATCGACAGCATTAAGTCTAATTGAAAATAATCTTGTTAATTCAATAACAATTTTAATAAAATAAGATCATACGTGTTTGTTTTATTAATAATGTTATTGAATTAACAAAATTATTTTCAATTAGACTTAATGCTGTTGATCATTTTTTTTCGTGTATAGTTTTGTACTATTGTGCATTGCTGTTAACTTTAACACGCTTTAGCATTATTGACCGCAATTGCATTATTCAATTTTACCATCATCGGACTGGCGGATAGGCAACAGTGTTCTTCTTACGTGCCGATAACGATCTTGCAGACGAATCACGCGTTGAACCGTAAATTACATGGTCTTGCAATTGTTTAATGCGATCGCCGTGAGCCGCGAGGTTTGCGAGCGACACGAATGAGGGTGTGCCGCGGATTTACGGCAATTAGTTGATGGATTGGGTGTGGTGAGGTAGATGGGATTTTTCGAATGGAAGTGTCGAACACGGCAGCAGCACACTAATGGTTCGAAAAGAATGAAAGAGACAAAAAGAGATAGGATAAGGCAATGAACTGCCGCTTTGTGTGTACTGTATACGGAGGTAAGATTGCCACGAACAGATTTGGCGAATGTGTACGCGATGATTACCAATCATTCGCCGGTTGACGTGACTTCCGATGGATGTCGTAGGAAAAGTCAATCAATTCTTTCTTTGCCAATGCATTAGCATTTCACTCTGACAATAATATTTAATCAAATAAATGAAATATATATATATATATATATATATATATATATATATACATACACATATAGATTAAAAAGATTATAATAAAGTAACGAAGTTCGATAATTTCGGAAACATTATTAAGGTAAATTTAGGGGATCTACAGATATAATAATTAAGACTTATTCGTCTAATTTACTGTTGGATTTTATTTTGTAGATAAAAGAATTAATTATAGATAATATATCATAAAAATGATTTTTATATAGAATATACATTGCGCGCTCTCTTTATTAATCACGAATACTAGAGATAGAATTAAAACATTAACACTAAAACTACGCCGGTCAAATGATCGTTTTTAAACTTTTGATTAAAAATTCTGCATTCAATGTTATCGCTTTTCCTCAATTGACTTCACGACTTTTCCTTAATATACATATAATCAATTTTTCAATATCTATCTCTCTTCTTATTTCGTTTCTTCTTATAAACATATTACCTGCATTCAATTGGAAAAAATAAAACTTTTATTTAAAAACCAGTCATTCGACCGGTTCGGTAGAAATAGGTTATAAATTGTCGATAGCTTTAGTGTTAAGATATAGAAAATTTTTATAATTACACCCAATTAATATTTTACGATAATATTATAATATTATAAATAATAAATCTAAGCGTCGAGATATCCGTGAATTAAACTTTAGGGATGCAAATTAGGTGCACAAATTATACATCAAGGCTTTAATCTTAATTTAACTTCTTGATTTAACTTCGAACTTTTACAGAATTTTAATATATATTTCTGGATTAGCTATAACAACATGTAAAGTTGTATGTTAAAAGATTGTACAAATGATGTTTAATTAAACTTCCGTTATATATGTATATTGTATATATACATTTCTTTTTAACATAAAAATGCTAGGATCCTGTTGCAAGAATAATCTTTTAGAGAAGCTAAATTTAAATTGAGAGTGAGTGATTTGATATTCAACACTGTCAGTATTATTAACGAGAAGCAGCCCCGGACATATATTTGATAAGAAAGTTTATTTAATCGGTCGCGTGTTTCTGACGTCAATTAGTTGCTTTTCCGGATCGGAAAGTCACGAATTTGAACGTCGAGTGTCGGATAATTATTGGATGAATAATTAATCAACTTTAGCTGCGACGAATCCGTGGTACGTTTAAATATATTCTATATTTAAGACAAAAATTCGCTAAACTGATTCGCGTGTTAAGTTTCTATGACATTAATGAGATTTCCATTTCTATTTCAAGTGTGACGATATCAAGATGACGAATACAATCGCATTCCAAGGTCTTTCACCTTTTAACCGAGAGGTGAATATTCTCTGGAAAATATTCTTTTTCGGGATTATCGAAGTAAAATGCTTGTACAGGGTTTTATATCTAAAATTACATGACTATTATAAACGTGAGACAGTAATATTTTAAAATATATATCTTTTGAAAAATGATATAAAAGAATATACAATTCTATTTAAAATATATTTAAATTATTATATAACGCGCAACAATTATAAAATGGTGTTTAATAAATTATGAATGCAGTGTAAATATCGCGGAGACATATAATAATTTAAATATATGTTTCGGTTGGATGAATGAGATTTTGAGGATGTGGTTTGGAAATGTTTTTAAACGACCGCATGAATCGGAAATACGAAATTGATAGAAGGAAATCGATTTTCATAGTCCCTTGCGTCGTCATTCAAATGCAGATATTTGCGTGCTGAGTTGAATATGGCAGACTGTTTTGGATATTCCTCATATGAAAATCTACTTCGCGTACACAATGTCGTCGCGTTCTTCTATTACATTTCTTCCCCGTTGCGCATACATATAGTGCTCGCGCACACTTCCGTAATGCACAATCATAAATAGCGTTCATACGATTCGACAAGGAGGGAAAAGTATTTCTAACGTCAGTTTTCCGAATCCCGCAGGAATGGCCTGCAAGGTAGTAAGAAAAATTGGTATTTTCTGCATGATTTTCTTCGAAATAATATTGGACTATGTGTCCATTATAAATATATTGCATCAAGGTGATACTATACATTAGTTAATATTTAGAGGAGAGTTGTTGAATGCATACCACTTAAACTATTTTTTATTATATTTCCCATTTGATACTGATTTGTACGCAAATAAACGTTGAAAATTGTAGCTTGATGTTCCAGGCACCTATTGTTACATGTTTAACCTTTTATCAATAACAAATTAATTTGTTATAAGTCTTTTTGTAATATACTGCAAAAGATACGATTCAGGCAACCGGTCGCCTAAATTGTACCTATGAGTCTTCTAAATCATACTTCCTTGAAAGTATCGAATTTATGAATATGTAAAAATAATTAAAAATATAAGATTAATAAAAGGAATCATTACCTAATACCTATTTTTTATTAATAATTTATTTAAAAATATATCAAGTATTTAATAATTAATAAATAACAACAATGAAAAGGTAAGGTCGAAATAAAACTGGCTTAAATTTATTTTTGCAATTGATATTTGTATTCATATAAGCACGAGTATAGAAACACGAGTTCCTAAATCCTACCGGTACTAATAGAAAGCCGATGGTACGATTTAGACAATTTGATAGATTTTATAAAAATATCGATTTAATCTTTATTATAATTGCAAATATGTTTACCTAGACACTAAATGTAAATATTCTACAATGAACCTTCTTTTATGAAAATATAAAAATTCGAAATAAAATTGCATGATTACATTATCATCGTCTACATAAATTGATCAAAAATTAACATCAGTTGTACCTGATTTTTTAAAGTATTGTTAGAACGCACAAAACAAGATGTAACCTGTAAAATTTTTGTTTGTATTACTCATTTTTTGTTTATTTCATATTTTTGTTATTAAATGTTGTTTATATTAAGTAATAATATAAAATATTGATGAAGTACGATTTAGGCGACCGGTACGCATTCAGCAACTCTCCCTTATAACTGACGCATGTGTCATGTCTAAATGTCTAATTAAGAGAAATGGAAAAAAAGTCATAAACAAATTTAATTTT
>NJRQ01000011.1:1150975-1162260 GCA_003063805.1 Aphaenogaster ashmeadi | reverse complement strand
TATACATTAGTTAATATTTAGAGGAGAGTTGTTGAATGCATACCACTTAAACTATTTTTTATTATATTTCCCATTTGATACTGATTTGTACGCAAATAAACGTTGAAAATTGTAGCTTGATGTTCCAGGCACCTATTGTTACATGTTTAACCTTTTATCAATAACAAATTAATTTGTTATAAGTCTTTTTGTAATATACTGCAAAAGATACGATTCAGGCAACCGGTCGCCTAAATTGTACCTATGAGTCTTCTAAATCATACTTCCTTGAAAGTATCGAATTTATGAATATGTAAAAATAATTAAAAATATAAGATTAATAAAAGGAATCATTACCTAATACCTATTTTTTATTAATAATTTATTTAAAAATATATCAAGTATTTAATAATTAATAAATAACAACAATGAAAAGGTAAGGTCGAAATAAAACTGGCTTAAATTTATTTTTGCAATTGATATTTGTATTCATATAAGCACGAGTATAGAAACACGAGTTCCTAAATCCTACCGGTACTAATAGAAAGCCGATGGTACGATTTAGACAATTTGATAGATTTTATAAAAATATCGATTTAATCTTTATTATAATTGCAAATATGTTTACCTAGACACTAAATGTAAATATTCTACAATGAACCTTCTTTTATGAAAATATAAAAATTCGAAATAAAATTGCATGATTACATTATCATCGTCTACATAAATTGATCAAAAATTAACATCAGTTGTACCTGATTTTTTAAAGTATTGTTAGAACGCACAAAACAAGATGTAACCTGTAAAATTTTTGTCTGTATTACTCATTTTTTGTTTATTTCATATTTTTGTTACTAAATGTTGTTTATATTAAGTAATAATATAAAATATTGATGAAGTACGATTTAGGCGACCGGTACGCATTCAGCAACTCTCCCTTATAACTGACGCATGTGTCATGTCTAAATGTCTAATTAAGAGAAATGGAAAAAAAGTCATAAACAAATTTAATTTTCGAGATATTAAGATATATTTTTGAGCTAAGATTGCATTCCATATAAACTCGATATTTTTCTTTTTCTACTTTCGTTTTTTAACATTTTCTTTCTCCCAGATCGCATCTCCCGTACGCAAACTGCGCAACGAAAAGTACGATGGTCTGATTGCCCTGGTGGGATCGAAAGCGAAATAACATGACAAATTTCTCGCACATTCAATTTACGTGACCGCCTTTATGACTGGAGCCCACGGGAAATATACGTTTAGAATTTCTTCCAGGACGGGTAGATTTTTATGCTAGCTTTACGGCCGTTTATTCGCACCGCCTCGAATACGGCTGTTCATCGTTGTAATGATAAAAAGCGTCCGAGAAAAGAGCAGCTGCACGATGGTACGTTTGGGAAACCGCGATATAGAATTTGTCCCTCGCGTCACGTTCGGAGTCGTATTTTATCGTAAGACTGTTATCTTTGTACAGCTTTAATACGCGTGAGATTACTTTTGCGATTATGAATATTAATGAAAAAATAAGAATGTGAGATAGTGTTGAGAACGCCAACGTTTAATATAAATTTTTTTTTATAATGTAAAAATTTTGAACACAACGTGTTTATGTCGTCAGCATGTATAATATTTTTTATTCGCAAGCGATAAACGAGTTACGAACTCCGTTAGAATTAAATAACGCCTAATGCTTTTTTCTATCTTCTTTTAATGTATAATTTGCAAAATTTACATTTATTATTAATGATCATCGGAGCAACTTTTGACTGAAAAGCCGATGCAGTCTTTTTTCCGCGAAACGAAACGAGTACCTCGACTTACAATGCACAGAAGTAATTGCGCTGAATTCGACGTCGGGACGGTTCAGGAATTTCCATGAATTTTGCTTTCTCTCACTTCTGAGCGGGATGTACTTAAATTTTCCTAAATTTGGGCGAATTTTCGTCGCCTCTTTCTTATTAAAGGGTAGATTTTGTTCCTTATTTTGCAACAAGGGCGTTTCGTGGAGCATATTTCATGATAACGATACCAAAGTTTTGCAGCTGCTCGCGATTATGTGGAGCAATTTGGAAAAGCATATACTTTTTCTTATTGGGCGAATTAATTATTTTCGACTCGGGTTGTATTGCTTTAAACGTGTCCGCATTACTAAGAAGACAGCACTTGGATCTAACGGGTGCTGTTTCTAGGTGAGAAATGAATTTTCTAGAACGTTTGTTCACCGACTGAAAGAAGATAAAGGGAAAGAGTAGTTGTTCGAGTTTCATATAGTCCAATATCGCGCACGTTTTAGGCGCTTTTCTCCATGATGAAGATATCCGTGCCCGGCAGTTCTTGGCAAATGGAACAGAAGTTGCCCGAATTTCGTTGCAGCTGCAAGTACCGAAATGTCGCATTAAACTCCCATTTCGGCATGAAGTTTTCGTCTTTTCGCGGTAGTTCGGCATCCCGTGAACGTCGATTTTCTTAGATTCGATTAAATTTCTCCAGCTTTCTCCGCAACTTAAAAGACAAATTTTGCATCGAGTATAACTTCGACAACTCCGTGCATATTTTAAACCATGCTTCGTAAATATATGTCTCATCGACCCTCGGAGTCGAAACAATTCGATGATTCTTAAATTTAAAATATTAACAAATTTATGCAGTTATAAGAAAAAAGTAAATATATATATATATATTTATATATATATATATATATCTTGAAATCCACGAGAAATATCTATATCTCGCCATAATTGAAAATCAGTATGATAGTAGCATAGAATCCAATACTTACATAAATTTGAGCTTATTAAATTGTATCATGTAGTATTATTTTTAATAAAAGATAATTGCCCAATATTGTGATATTAAAATGTAGGCTATGATTATTGGGGCGTTAATCGTTTTTTAAGATGAATATCATTCTAATATTTATCATGGTACAATATTGGTACTTAACGCAGTTAAATACGGTATTGTGTTAATACTGATTCAAAATCGACACTAATGCCTTCAAAACGTAACAGCGATTTCTAATATTCGCCTGGTTCTGCGTTGATAGCGATTCATTATAGATGCTGTATCAATTCCTAATATAACACAGTTTTCGTATCCCCGGTATCAGCGCATTAGTGCTGAGTAGTATAGAACTTTAGTACTGCAATAATATTGCGAAGCAATACTAATTCGATATCGGGTAACGAATTATTGTCATTATTTTAGTTAGCAATGCACTAGTGCTGTGTTAGTATCAGTGCATCAATATAGCGCCTGTATTAAAATACTGACAATATTGCGTTAATATCAATTAATATTATGTTAATGGCTGGTTCATATGAAAATATAATTTTTTATTTTAAAAAAGCAGACCACATTTTAATATTCTCAGAAAGAAACTCTATTATTAAAATGCAAAGTTCGCAAGAAATCTTTTCTTTCTTATTTCTGAAGTTTGCCAACTAGTTTAATCTGAGCAGTTAAATTGGTGGTATCAGCGAAATATAATAGCGTCATCGCACTTTTCGCGACGAAGTACATTTGGTTGCATCCCGAGAAAACTGTCTCTTCCCAGAAGTTCACGAAGAAAACGAAATCTGCATCGTAGGGAAAATATTTAATTCTGTCGCAAATTCTAATGTAAAATAATTTTAACGAGATAAGAGGGTAAAGAGCGAATTTTTACGTCTGACTTAAAAACCAATCTAATACTTTCTTCTACTTACGCTTGTTATATCTTAATTCGCGCTGAAAATAGGATATTAACTTTAACAGAGTCTGTACATTTTGCTTTAATTCTATTTTGAATAATTCTGTTATCTTCCCTCTTCTCATATTTGATAGCGGATGAGTTAAAAATAGTTAACGAATGATATGCAAAAGATCCTATTGCTATCAGGATCTCATCTATTATCTGTGATATCATCAATATCCGTCAGCTCCAAAGAAACCGTCATATATAAAAAAAAATCGAGAGCGATCGATAATGGAAGGAGAGTGAAGGACGGATAATGCACGACAATTCGGCATGCACGCGTCGGGAGATAGTGGAGGATGACCGAATTACTATTCGACAGCCAGAAGTGTTGTTGACTCGAAAATCATTAAAATCACTTGAGTATCACGCTAAATTATACCACTTGATCGTCGATAGGCTGTCATCATTTGCTGACGTGCAAGTGAAGTGTCTTTTGATGATATATTTATTATGATATATAAATGGATGCTATATATTTTTATGGAATTCAAAAGCACATATATTTTTCCACCAATTTTCCACGTACATTGATAAATATTTTTTTATTTATTTAGCTAATTATTTAGCTACACACACGAGCATTTGCACACTATTGTTATATAAGCATTTACACCAATATTTCATGTAATGAGCTATTGTAAATCATAATTTTAATTAAATCCGTAATTTTATCCAAAAATGTTTATCTAAATTTGTCGCATACAGTTTTACATGCAAAATATCTATATTTAATAACAGGGCTGTAATTATTTGTATTATTAAGCCTATGTATTCTTACTTTTACAATAATGAGAAACTACATAATATTTAATAGATAAAATTAATTTTAAGAATTTTAATGATTCTAATTTTTAATAGAGTTTTCGAAAGATTTTTAAAAATTTTCTTCTTTTAAACGTTTAAACTTTTAGTTTTATTAAATTTATCAAAATTCGAATTCTAAAATAACAAGATTAAAATAATCGAATATCTTACATTCTTTTATCTTCTTGGATTTTTAATGAATGTAGATCTGCAACATACAACTTAAAGGTCTTATAATTACTTTTAAAAACTTAATTAAGGACGAAACTTTTCTAATAACTTATTATGAAATCTTTCCAAGATTTAAAAATTCGTTTTTAATCCATTGAAATCTACTTACATCGTAATGGCCACCACGCGCACTGATATTGGCGCACTTGTCTTTGTGCTTGAGCATTCTCGTGTGGTTTCAGTGGTCGGATATTTCCGATAATAAAACTGTTGATCGGATTTGTTCCATCGGGGATACTCCGATATTTTATCTAGCGGCCACAAAATTTCGTGTACAATGCCGACAATTCGCGATCGCGGGTACGCGCGCAGAGAACCGTTCAATTTGTTGCAGGGGCGAAGTCTCGCGCAACCTCGAGCTCCTTCCTGCTCGTTAAAGGAAGTTTCCGGCCAAGTCGAAGGAAAACTCGGCCTCGGAATGCAACTAATACATTTGCATGGCCGCTCCTGAAACTCCTAACCACTTTGCCCGCAACTTGGGCAAGATTCTGGCCAGGACATCGTAGGGACTCCAACTTGGTCTTGGAAGGATTAAGTCACTACCAGATATCCTAGTATGATATATATACCCGTGGATATTATCTAAATGCTAATTTCGTCGCCGTATTCAATATATAATGCTGTTCATTGAAAGCTTGTGCATTTGAAAGCGCATCTGGTAACGATACAAACTTTAGGAATCTAAAAGGACGTCTTGCAAGCATGGAAATACTATGTATCTGCATTTATCATTAAAATGCGAAAAGTTCAAAAAATTCTGTCTGGCTTTCTAAAGTAACTTTTTGTCATGCACAATTGCAGTAATCTTAGTTTTATTGTTAGTTTAACTTCTAAGAATACAAGCAAATTTTTTTGTAAATTTGTTCTAATAAGCGTGCAGCAGTATTACAAGTTTTTACATATAAAAAAAAAGTGATAAACATACATGTTTCTTTTTAGAAATACTTCATTAGAAAACAACATAGAAATATTATTTTAATATTTATGTAAGTAAAATATTAAACCGCAGGATTTAATCAGTTTCATAAATTTGATGTAGAGACTACTAGTTTTTACTGTGCCGTTTAAAGTTAAAAAATTCAACGTAATCTACGCTGGTTTAATATGCAATAGGGCTTGAGATATTATAATCCGTAGGTCCACAAATATCTGTAATCATAATAGCTCTTTCGTGATCACACTTGGGCTGATAAAAAATACAAAACTAACAGCGCACGTCCGCTTTCTATGGTCATGCGATGCATTACGAGCCGAATAATGCATCCGCGTATGGTAGTCGCAGTAATGGCGCTAATGGTTAATGACGTCGTTGATAAGTACCTCGTACGCCTGTTTAAATATTCGCGTTAATTTGCAGGATGAAATTCTCCAGTTGGTGAAATATACGACGCATGTAGCGGTTTAAAATCGTGTGTTCCAAAGGTGTCGCGTAGTAGCATTTTTCAACATTTTTGCTCATTAACGACTACGCGTTGTTTCGTGTACGTACGAATGGCTGCAATTCTCGAATCGGAAGCGTACGCATGAAACACGAATGGGACACAACGTTGGGCGAGACCAGCCGCATTAAAATATAAAAAGTTTCAGAGGGAAAATGCCGACAATTTCACCAAGTAAATAATCGTTCGATTTATATTCATTCTGCTGGTTACTTCGCTCGGGTACTCATAATTACACGACGAGGGAGTATTCTTGTTACGGTTGGGATAACATTCGCTGGGAATTGGAACCTGCAATATCAGCCCAACGATGAATGCGAATAATGAGATTTACAATTGAAAAGAGTCTGCGTGCGCGAGGCTGCAATTCAACACATTTGTGCGTGTAAAGCGAAAACGGGGGATACGTTGAATAGTTACATCCTGTAATATGTATCGCAATTTGGTATGACGAGCCTTCGGTGTAAGTTCCATTTGCACCGCAAACATTTGGCGAGCGTTGCATTTATTTCGGAATACATGTCTGTGCTATTTCGAGCTTCCAGCGAGATGCATTGACATGCTCGTCAACAAAGCCTCGACAATATAGATAGCTTTGTTGTGACATACAAGAAAAATGAATGAAGATTTTGTTGATGTATTGCGCGATAAAGCCGCACGTAAATCATCTCAACGATGTGGTGAATCTCACGTCGGTGTTTCCGCCTCGTCACTTCGGATTTATGTAAATTACATTGATTGATTTCCGTCGTCCACTGCGAAATCCGATTTTACGCCTTGCAATTCGTTGTCGTAGTCAATGCGACAGCTTAGCTCAAACTTTTCCAGGTGTTGGAACTGTTTTTCGCTGAAGACGACATTGTCGACATCAGAAGGAAGACTTTTCTGATCCTTTCCGAAAAAAGAGTCGTTTGACAGAGACTTTGTGTCGAAAATGGCGGGCTGAATAAAGGCCGGATGCATCCTGGAGTTTCACGTTCGGTTTTTCTCCTTGGAATACGTTACTATGATCACGTCGATCAGGAAGGTCGAGCAGTCTATAAATAAATTTTCGGATGACTTCTTTTTTTAGCTTCTTGCGAGAGCGAGCTGAAAAAAATGTAGTCTATAAATAAATTTGCCCCTTCTTTTTTCTCCTCTTAAAATAATTTGCCGATTGTGCTTCTTTTATTTCTCATTTCTGTATTCGGAAATATTATAAAATGCGAAAACTGAACAGTAGACGGTAATTTAATTTTCCTATTGAAATTTTTATAATGTGATTATTGCTCGATTGTCTCTGAATAGTTAAAATTTTTACAATTGCATATATATTTAAAAAGAAAATGTTTTTAAAAATAGACTAGGCGAACTTTGTACAAGAATTCATTCTTTCGTAAATTAAAAATAGCAGCTTAGAAGAATCTCGGTTCTTCGTTCACATAACTTCAAAAATTTGTTTTCTTTATTATATCTCAGTCAGCAATAACATTCTTGGAAAAATACTTGTTTATATTATGTAGCGATTTTTCGATTATTAAATTATATGCTCACAGAGAGTTTCATGTGGTTTGGTTGGTTTGTGGAAGTATGGGCTATTACATTTCGTTTGTCCGTAACAAAATGACCTAATTATTGATTGAATTTTGCTCAAGTACCGTCGAGCAAATGATACCATCTGTTTCAGATGCGCTTTTGATTATTGTTCATCATTAATCAGTAGCAAAAAGGACTCTCCGATTATGTCCATTAGCGATTATAAAGATCTAATTGTTCATTAATACAATTGACTAATACGCTGAATCGAGTGAGCGTCGAAATAATGTATAATACCTTACCTGCTCTGCAATAGCACGATCGATCATAAAACGTTGATGAATCGAGCTATTAATTAATAATACGAATATAAGCATTATCTCGACAAGCTTGACATGTTTGATTAAATAGTTTCTGATGTGTACTTCTACTATAAATCGTGATTTTTCTTAACTCAGTTTAATTATTTTTTTATTTGGCTTAGTTAGAAAAAGATAATAATCAATCATATTTGGTTTGATAAATAGCGTTAGAAATAAGAATCGAGAATACAATCTGTTGTCCGTTAACACATTGTCTTTTTAAATATTCTAGATAATTTTATTTCTTTAAAGGTGTTCTTCTATAAATTTCATAAAAATAATTCTTTATATGCGGAGCAGATTATTTTTAATGTCTCAGCCAGCGCTAAAGATAGATTATAAATTAAATAAATAAGAAGGTATTATCCATCAGTATTAAAAGAATAGATAATTTTATCCCTGTATATTAAATTGATGATTGGATTTTATACTATTCGTTATAATCCGCGTGTATGATTCACCTCGACCTCTCATTCAGCTTCGCTTTTCACCCAGTCAGAGCACTAGCGATTTGATTACACGGTAGCATAGATCGAGCGTACTGGTTGCAAGCTTGTCTCAGAGATCTGTGAGCTCACTCAATGGGATGACAAGTTCGACCGTTCTCTTAATGACAATTTCAATCGCTTAATGAATGGTTCGCTTGATCTTCCGAATCACAAAGACATTGGCAAGTCGAATACACATGTCTACTCAAGAGAGACGAAGCTCGAGAAGCTTGCATTTGTCGTCCCCGTCTGTTCCAAGTAGTAGTGTTCAAGGGATAGCACACAGATGGAGAAATAGGGAAAAGGAGATCCGGCGGAAGGATATGCGGCCAAGAGGGAGACAGGAAGAGCGGGAGGGAGAGAGAAGAAAGAGAGGAATGGAGACAGCAAGAGGATAGCAGTTGTCGCCTCGTGATTAGAGCTTCAATAGTCCGGCGTCGTAATTACGGCGGGACGTAGGTGCATGGATGAATGTGGCAATCTGCATGAGAGTGAGAAAGAGGGAGAGAGAGAGAAAGTGGGCGAAACTGGAGACGGGGAGAAGTTTGATGCAATTCTGATGCAACCGCAGGGTCACTAGCGCGTGTTAGACGATAGAAGTGGCTTCGATACTTGAGAAGGCTGAACAGCGCTTAACGTCGATCTTGGGGATAACTCCTTCTGACGAGGTCGGCTATTATTCTCGGAGGAAACCTATCCATCTCGATACGGGCTCATTCCTTCCAGCTTCGAAGCCGTTGTTCGCACTAGTAGACAGAGAGCGACCACAGGGAACATACAAAAACGAAGTGCTGAATATATCGAAGTAGGGCAGTTTAGTCACTCGAATTGAATAAATATATCGATTATCTGGAGAGAAGTACCATTAAATGAACATTTCAACGTAATATGTTATTTTTTGCTCCTTAGAATTTTGCTTCGAAATTTCAAAAAGTATTTATTTAGATATATTTAAACTGAAAATGTAAGAGAAAAATATAGTTATTAGCAACCAATTTAAGTGACTAAAAAATGATCAAAGAACTCGACATAGTAATATTTTGATGCCAATGAAACATTTTGCAGGCATTTTTATTAATTATCAGTTCTACGTTTGGCAAATAGATCATTTTTTTTCGTCCGCTTCATTTTCCGTGATTTAGATAAATATTAAGCTTATTTTTATATTTTCTCGATTCACATTTGATTCCTATTTGTTTTATTTTTGGCACAACTTAAGCAAAATAAGTAGATTATTTTTAAGTTGATTATCTTAAATTGATGGGTTTTTAAATTGACGGCAACACGAATAATTCATCGTAAGAAAGCGGATTTCCGATTTAAAAATTATTTTCTGCTTCGGAAAATATTTTATTCCTTAAAAATCCCATCATGTTTATAAGGATATATATATATATATATATATATATATATATATATATATTTGATTGTCAACACTCATAAAAATTAAGATATTATTAAAATATCTTAAACAATAAAAATGATTGAATTTTATTTTTAATAATTTTAAAATAAATATTTGATTATCTAAAGTGATTTATTTCAATTCTTTTTTATATCTTCTAATTAATCAATTAATAATAATAATAATTTGTTATTTTATTATTTATTATTATAGAAGTTTTTTATAGAAGTATTGCTGCTAACAATAAAAACTATATATAAATTTATGTTTACATATTTATTCCCTACTTATGTGCACTTGATATGGCATCTCGATTAGTTAAGAAATTATTATTGACAGTTATTATTAAATTTTTCCATTTTATTTTCTCTTTATAGTTGCTTCAAATATCCGTGTTTCTAAATTCCTGAGACGCGATCTCTTTCTCTTTCTCTCTCTTTCTCTCTCTATCTATGTCTCCCTCCTCCCTGGAGAACTCTTAAATTCTTTGAACCACAAACAAACGGAGGGGAGTAGATGTCTCGCACCCTTCAGAGTTTACCATAACTTAACGTCCGAGTCACGAAGCCATCTGTTACCGTTCGTTGGACCTTCGTTGAGGAAGATTGTATTTATTCGTTGGGATAAGCAAATGTTTCATATTTTCACGAGATGGTTACAAATTTATATGTTAGTGACAGTTCTTTGATACTTTTTATTACGTTTTTACTAGACATTTTTAATCCTTGATAAGTAAATTTGCTGTTATTATTTAGTGTTTTCCAAAAAATATACTTTGTTTATGGATTTCTTGATCAATTTGATATAGATCTTTTTTTAATAAAAATTTGATTTAACGCATTTTTTCTAGTAATCTTTTATTATTTAATTCTCATTATAATAATTTTACATAATTATTCCTAAATTAAAATTCAATTAAAATAAAATTTGCTTGTAATATAATAAAAAACAAATTTTTATTGTTTAATTTTATGTTATTAAAACTTATTTCGTGAAAATTCCTAGGGTATTAATTAATAGAATTACAATTAGAATTACATGGCTAATATCTCTAAACTTTTGTCAAAGATAATTCTATTTTAAATTGGTTCAATAGTATGCATGAAAGATACCTAGTACAAAAAACTTACTACTGTATATAGATAAGAGAACATTTCTCGATTTCGTTCTTACAAGTGAAAGTTGATAACCACGTGCTACCGTTGTGAACAATATTTAACTAAACTATATTTTTGACCTGTATAGTATCAATGAAATACAGGGTGGTCCTCGTAACGGTCGCCACGATTTTTAAGGCACTTACAATAATCTGACAAAAAA
>NJRQ01000011.1:1118743-1144909 GCA_003063805.1 Aphaenogaster ashmeadi | reverse complement strand
CATCACAATATTCGTCAAGGTGCATCGACGAATTACGAATTTACTATTTGTAATGCAGTTCGCACTATACGCGGTGCAATCTAGCGTAGAAACATTCTCGGCGTCTGTTTCGCATTAATGAGATACTGCGGTTAAACTTTCCCTCTCTCGATGCACCTCGCTTCTCTTTTTGGCGGGACATTAATATCATGCGGTTGATCGTCCGCGGCTCCCCGAGCTGGAGCTTTGTCAGTGTTCTGGACTGCAGCTATTCCTCGCCTTTCGGCATTTCAACGCGCGTTGTCTATTTTCGCCCGCTGCTATTCTCGCAACACGTACCCCTTTCTCCCGTTGCATACATCGCGCTGTAGTGTGCGCGTTTCTCGCTGTTACCATGCACCTGTACCCTCGGGCAGCATCAAAATTCTGTATGACTCACATCTCCCGTGAAAAAATAGCTTCTCTGATGTTTGGCCGTGTTTGTTGAAATGGGCAAGCACGCTCGCGATCAATAAACTATTTTCATGCGTATCGAATGCAGATAGTGCAGTCGGATTTTATTTATCGGTGTCGAGCGAGGTTGATGGATTCCTACCATTTATATGCACCACAGTTCTCCGCGTGTTCGAATAATCGGAATTTCTTGTTAGAAATTTAATTGGCTAATTACTCGCGTGTATCCCGGCTAGTTTCTCCCCTTTGATTTCTCCATTGTAGTTTGATATTAATATTTCATAGTTACTGTCATTTGTTTATCGTATCGTTAGTTAACAATTAACTCAAATATCAACATTGAAATTATGCAGGTTGTATGTTTAACTACAGTGATATATCGCAATTATTGTTACACCTACACGAAATTTGCTCATTTGCGTGCTCCGTATAATTTTGAACTTTACTGATCTCTATCGAAACATCGAAAGATAAGAGTTATTAGATTTCACGAAGTAAGTAATTCCTCCTGAGTCTTTCGAAAATTCCAGAAATGAAGTTTGGTTCGGTCGTTATGTTACAATGACATCGTATACGCTCAACGTAGCTGAGAGGTAACGTCAAGGTTGGAGTGAAGACAGGAAGGAAGAGAACAAAATCGAAAGATGGTTGTGGATAGATGGAGACTGTGCCCTGGCAATCGCTTGAAATGATGGAAAAGAGCCCCGTACACCGTCACGATTGAGCTCTTTGATGTTTTATCCTTGCCAGTTGTGAATTCGATATTCTATAGGTTTCCGAATAACGTTCTGCCAGGTTTATTGAAGGGAGCATATATTTCGAAGACAAAAGAAGGAGTCGTAAAGTACGATTGTATAAGTGATATTTGAAATTTTGCGGAATTCTTCTCGAGTACAGTGCCAGCAATTGTGACATAGCGTGCAAATATTAATACAGCGCTTCGCAAGTCAGTTGTCGTCGATCCAAAGTCAAAGAAGCGCAGTAGATTATCGTGTTCTCACGCTCGAAAGCCTGAACTGTTCCTTTGTTGCACATGATTGCATGTTTTCGATCGTTAATAATTCCGACCGAGTCAACGAAATAACGCATCGTGTACGTGTCATGTTGACGTACACGTTTGACGTACCGATTGAATAAGTCCTTGAATGGTAGATTGCTGTTCTCTGTCATGTGGTTATTTAATATAGTGGGGATAAATTGTGGTTGTTACGTGCTTTACTAACAAAATATAATTAGATTGATTTGAATAGGCAATATCGAAATTTTATACAGGACATCGTGAGTTTATTGCATTTCGTCTCATTTACGAATGTCTTGATCAATCTTGTGTTAATTTTCTTTTTACAAAAATTTTTATTAGGATATTTTATTGCGTGAATCATATTTTTCTATAATATTTTAATATCGAATATTAAATATTTTTATAATGAAATCTTAAACTAAAATTCCGTTAAATTCCATGTGAAATTAAATGCGGAACATATGCTTCTGTTTAATAAACTCTTTTTTAATCACCTATAGCGTAAAGAGCATTGGTACTTTAATGTAAAGTTTAATACCAGATTGGTAAAAGAATTCATGTTTGCAAGAACGTAATATACAGGGCGCTCTATAAATTTTTTACATGTATTCGAATAACCAATAAATGAAAAGACATATTGGTTGAAATATAGGTCGCGTGCAAATACGCAAAAAGCTAACTTGAAATATCTATGTGTATTGCTGACATGTCACGCGAAAAAAAACATAAATCGGGCATACAAGAATATATCTTTACTTCTTGAATTACTCTCGCGGGTCGTATAAATAATTTATCGATGTCAGAATACCATTATGAAAGGTCGAAGCGTAGAGAGTTAATAAATGGGACGGATCATCCATTTCTTCATATCCGTAATGCTCGCAGCTTTATCCGGAAACAAGAAACATCCCTACCACACCAAGTTCCCGGGAAGAAGTATTGCAAAATCTTCCTAAAAGCTAGATCGCTTCATAAGTTTCAGGAGTGAGACAAATCGCCGCATTTACGCTCGCGTCTATCTCCTCGCCGTACACGTCGGAGACCGAAATGGCCCCCTTTGGCGTTCTCCTGCTGGCTGGCACAAAGAGAAAGGAGCGCGGAGCCGGCAGGAATCAAATGAGAACGCCAGATAATTAAGCGGATTTAGGCACTCAGACATGGCCACTCCTACCTTCCTCGCGCTTCTCCCTTCCTACGTCAGTTAAACCGCAAGGCGTGAGAGCGCATGGCGATTAATTACGAAAGATTACATCTCGTGATGAGCCCGTCCGTTTTGCCTTTACCTCTGCTCCGTCCCCAGCGTGTCTTCATCTTTTTTTTGGCGCGAAAGGTATTGTCCCTTGCGAATAATCGATTTTCAAGTACGGCCTGTTGACCGAACAGGCGCATTCGAATGCAATGAGAAGATCCAGTTTTATTGTTAGAACTGTCCACCTTTGAATAAAATGTATCGTGCTTCCGTAACTTGGGATACATTTATCTACGTCGCATGGATAAAGTGATATACGGAGTATTACGGACACGCCGAATGATATTTTAGGGCTGATCCAAATTTACGTTCGGCAAGATATCATTTGTTATAACTTTCCAAAATTCAATTTCATATATCTTATGCCAACTAAATCTCAAATTAAAATTATGCTAAAATTTAATCCGCTTTATGTTAAACGACGAATTTTCTATTATTTGCGTCTATGAAACTCGATTTGCAAAATCTTTTTATTTTTAACGGATAAAGTATTGCTCGATGAATTCGAAAGATTTTGTACAATAATTTGAATGCATTCGGGATTTTTCTCTTTTTTGGATGAAGATATTTGGTATCGAAATAAATCTGAATCTCTTGAATTGTGCAAATCTGAATCGTCGAGATATGAAGTTTTAAGGTTTCAGAAAAGCTTATAAAAGATCTAGTATTCTCGTGAAAAGTTCGAGAAGCCCAAGCAGCCATTTTGGAATACGGTCGCTTCGGAACCGATCCGACTATGCACGGAATTCGATGGGAATGAAATTTACGCGCCGATACGAGATTCGAATCGAGTTCCATCGCGACGGACTTATGGTAGCGTAAAATTTCATTTCCGTGTAAGATTTCGACAGCACCTCGTTGGTAGGTGCTCTGGAGAACTGTAGAATTAAGAAATAGTCGTAGACGATTGGATACTTGGCGAAATATTTTCAGGAAATCGTTTGTTATTTCTTCAACAACGCAGCAGGATTAATTTGCGTATAAAAAATATAATGCATTAAGTTGATGGCTGTGCGATTTACTAACATCAATTTATAGTAATTACTATGTAACAATTGTGTATGTTTATTTTTTCTGTAATGAAAGAGAAAGAGAGATAGCAATATCAAATATACTTATTATATTTCTGAATTATAAAATATTGTACTAAATTTTATAAACTTTGTACATTATGTTTATATTCTAAATTTTTATATGGATTCCAGTAATATATAAAAATATAAATAATGTGGATCATTAAATATTAAAAATTTTTGTTTTTTTCTCGGAGAAAGGTAAAATTTAAGGTTATTGATGATTTAAATTTTCGTTTTCTCTCTCATTATTGAGAAAAATAAAATAATAGATAAACGATTAATGATAAACTTTTGAAGTTTGATCGAACGAAATTTTTAGCAACGATAGATCTTGCTAAACAATGCCTAATATCCTGCTTTCATGAATAGCATGTGCGGCATGTACACATTGTTGCGCTGCCTCGTTGCTGTTCCATTAGTGTGCTCTTGGAGAGGCTCGATAAGGCGCGTGACAACGTATTGATTCGCTACGCATTAATTATCACGTCTGGAAGGAGTCCATCGGATTGAACATCACTCTAATTTCCTTAATCCTCAGATCACTAATGTCGTAACATGCATGGAATAATACTTGGTTGGAATCATGACCTGCGAATTATTTACAGTGTTGTCAAGCTGCAACGCACAACAGGCGTCTCTGATAAAGGCATTTGTCATCACGTGGCTTTCATGTTCGATTATCGATACGTCCGGGTCCAGTCGATAGACGGCACGCTACCGATGGCCAATGGGTATTTATGGTCAATCGTTTCCTCTTTCCGGTGGAACGACTCGCGCGCACGCACGTCGTTATTTGATACAATCCGGAATTTAAATACCGAGCGTTGAAAACGTTGCGTAGGGATAACCAGAATATTATGGAATTACTCTGATGCATCTAAAAATAATAGATTTTCGACGACTTGTCATTGTCAACGAATCCATCTTTTTACTAATTTATCCGCATGAAGGTTCAGGAAAGATATGTAATTTTGATAAAATTTTGTACAACATTTTATCGAGTTTTAGAAGAAAATCCAATTTTTATTAAACTAGAGAGAGAGGGGGGAGAGAGGGAAAAAGGGAGAACAAATTGTCTGGTTATCTTATGTGAACATCCACGTAAATCTTGCGCAATAATTAAAGTAGTTATATGTATAATTGACGAGTCGGACAATATTTTATTTAAGAGGATGGGAATTTAATGAGATAGTCTAAAATCCAAGTGAAAAGAGAGAATATCGATATATGATTGAGATGTTAAGATATTAATAAAGGATATTTTAAGTAGAAATTCGCGAAAATATGCGCGTCCAGAACGAGAAACGTTTCCACGAATGTTCCAACAAATGTTTCAAAAGGTTGTTCAGTTTGACGCCAACAGCGTCTCCGCGGATCTGGCTTTTCCCATTATCTGTTGGTCAGGAGGGAAACATTCGTTTCTGGACGCCATTGTTTTCAACACATAGCATCACTCGCGCAAGTATCTTTTCCGTGTGCTTCATACATACGTTTCTGGCTTCCCCAATGTATCGTTTCACGTTTTTCCCGCAACCCCGTGACTGGCTTTTTTCTTTGTGGCGCCAATTAAATTTGTATTGGTGTCACGTGTCATGCGGATGACAATTCACAAATGAAACAAAAAGGTAGAATTGTACGCCGTTTTTATTCACGCGTCTACTCGCAGGTGCAAGCACGTATGAGTATAAATAAAAAAATTTTGTCTCGTTGGGATAAATTTTTGTTCTGCAGGCAAACGCGATTAAAAATGCATCGTTAAATTTGCGAACAGGCGATTTTTTAACAATTGCGAATACCGCGGAGAGATTAATGAGGTGCCTTGTCGACAATCTATAATCTCATTCTGTGTGTCTACTTTTATTTTTTACGTTTTATCTCATCAATTTTAATTTCAGTTTAACGATGTAACAAATACATACGCTGGAAAGTTTTAGGATCAAGTTGAGAAAAAGTTACGCATCACGTGCTTCTCGTGTTCCGATACATAATTTTTGCAAAGTTTTGGAAATATTTTAATATCCAACCGCAAATGTTCTACTTTGTTACGAAGATGCCAGTGTTCAGAATATTTATTATTCAGACTATGAATAAGATTGTTCCTCCTTTACATTCCTTCTTGTTATTCGCAAGTTACGAAGGCAGGAGAGCTATCGTTGATGAATTCATTGTGTTCAGAAGTAATTCTCACGGACGTACTTCGTCCACAGTATGAACTGGGATTATGTTTTCCATTTATCAAATTCCTCGTTCTTACTGACTTTGCTATGTTACATGCTCACCACGATGTTTTTATTCCGACCATTAGAATTCTCGTAATGCCGGCGTCAGCGAACGGAGGAATAATATTTGCTTACTGACGCGCAAGATCTAAATTGATCTGCATGTCGTGTATATTAAATTAAATCTTTTGAATTTATTTGTTACTATGTATTTTAATATTACAATAATTGAAAGTTCTGATTTTTGTATTGCATAATTTTTAATTGTATTTACAGAAAAAAATAAAGAATTAAGTTTCAAATTAGAACTTTGAATCTCTCATATTTTGCATCGTTAATATTAATTAAAAGTTTATATAATATAGATTTTTTTATTAATTATTAAGTATTTAAAAGATTTAAAAGACGCTTCTATCGCTCTAGCGTTAATTCGAGAACGCGAATCAACTTCTCTTAATTATCAGTTTCAGATTTTAATTTTGTTTAAAAAGAGACTTGATATAGTTAATGCACTGAGAGAAAATTGTATGATATTTGGAACTATAATGACATAGTAAATGATTATTAGTTAGGAATATCATTTTTATAGTAAGTGTTACCATTTATGTTGGTGACAATTACGATATAGGCATAGTATAAGTAACCCATATAAAATTTTTACCAATAATTATAATCATTTGAAGTAAAAATATAGTAAGATAGAATATATGGAATGGGTAAGAGAAATGAACCATTTTATATAGTCAATACAATTGAAATATTTGGCAAATATTGGTACAGGTAACTATAGTCTTAGCATGTTTTACTATACCCATGATAATAATAACAAAGCAAATATGATGACTATAAATTTCTGTTCACTCTGATATATTTTGCATGTTTAAATAAACTATAAAAGTATGTTTGAGATCAAAACTCACTATAAAATATAGTGAGATTATTGTTATTCCAACTATATTTTTCTCTCAGTATGCCTTTTTGAATTAAGCAAACATATGTAAAACAAGAACAGATTATTAAAGTTAATACATATTTTATGATCTATTAAGAGCTTGATGCAGCCAACGTGATGCGTTAATTAAAGTATTTAGTACTGATATATCTAGATTAGCGTATTTGATCATTGGAGAATGTATAGCGAGTTGTTGGATGCGAGATAAATTTTGTTGTGCTGTTGCAATGGCAGTCATATGTAAATACAACTGTGCAAAAGTGTAACGATGACAAAATACTTGTACTGGCATGCCACAATTCATGTAAGTGTCATCTAACATGTTGACCAATATTACTACACTCGTGATACGTGTCTCTATATGTTATTAATGAATAATGGAACGTGAAAAATAAGCTCGTGGATGCAACAGTCATTTAGAAAGCTCTGTTTGACGTAGGCTAATAGATCGTGAAATTGTTGACAACTGAGATTAATGAACCATGGACCGATGCAGCGCGCGGCGTCCATAATTCGCAAATGCGTGTCGCGGTAGTTTATTTGTTTCCTATCGATATCATCCGCGACGCGGCATTATTTGCCGTGTAACCTATTTCGGTTGTTGCCGAAAAACTACATTCTGCAGTCGGTATAAATCAGCGGATATCACCGTTGATGCACATCGATGACTTTCGTGGTGCAATAACTTTTGCACGAGTTCGATCACCGCACTTCCCACTCGCGAGCGTCGATAAATTCTCTGATAAATATACGGCTCGTATTTCGCACTCAATATGTTGAATATCAAGCCGTGGATTTCCTTTGTGTTAGTTATACGCAAAATTTATCTTACTATATACCATTAAATTATATATTAACATCGCGAAACTGAATGAAAAACGGATATAACAGAAAGTTTTATTGATTTATGCATGCGCAATCTATTTAGACTGAAAATATTTAATTATAAAATATCTGAATGAATTTATCTTTAGCATATAAAAGCCAATCCGGAGAACTGGATACTATAGAATATTTTTTAAAAACTTGATAATTATTGAAAGTGATGATTGTTTATTTAATTAATATTGTAATTATTAAGAAATGTTGACTTATAAATTGAACGATATTGTACTGTTACATTCATGCAGCCGCAATTATTTTGATTGCTTCTGCATCTCTCAATTGTATCTACAGTTTTAGCACAACTGTGTACAATGTATATTGAGAACATTACCGGGTCGTTGTCCGAAAGCTGTCACTCCCGGCCTGGACCCGCCAATGGCGATTTACTTGATCGAATTTGGTCAAAAGAAACTTTTCTCGCGAAAACGAAAGAAAAGGAAGCGAAAGATCTGGAGCGAATCGGAACGTTCAGAATACCCTGCGCCGTAAGTCGCTCTAGTCGAAAAACTTCCGGTGGGATCGTATTAATCTTATCCTGCGGCTTTCTGTCGCGACTGGCTCACGTGAGTTCATAGGTCATGCGACTGCCAATCGATCTTCTAATACAAGTTACGATATCAGAAGCATCTTCTTCAAGTGATTTTATCAGAATGAATCTAAAATCGATTATACGGGACGTATTGATATTGCTTATTGACATCAGCCATCAAATTTTATTTATTTCAATTTTTTATATATCGCAATGCGTGTTTTATTTTTTCTTTTTTACATCTTTTACATATAGATTTGATTGAATTCATGTTATTCTTACAATTCGCATTTGCAGGGTTAGGAAGTAACGCCGTTGCCGTTACCGTTACTTTTTTATAGTAACGATTTGGTAATCTCGTTACATTTTTTCATAACGGTAACGGTAACTCCAGGATCGACGGAAAAGTCACTTCTGAAAAGTAACTCATTACCGTTACTCATTGAAAAAAGTAACTCGTTACTTTACTCGTTACGTAACGAGTAAAAGTAACGCATTACCTTTGCGTTACTTTTCGCTCGTTACTTTCGCATTACTTTTATTTAACGTTTTTTCAATGAGTAACGAATAACGGTATATAACAAATTACTTTTCAAAAATAACTTTCCCAATCCTAGCGTTACCGTTACCGTTAAAAAATAAAAGTAACTGTGACGACGTTATAAGTAATTCGTTACTTCCCAACTCTGCACATTTGCTGCAAGTAAGGAAAAGGTGAAACCAGCCAAATCTAATTAACTCAGATAAGGGAAGCCAAACAAGCCTAGTTAGTTGCTAAATTAATTTTCTGATATAGACGAGAAACGATATGGAAAATCAATAAACTGCTTGCGTAATGAGAAGCGTTAAGAAGTGCATCTGAAAGCGTAACGTGACATAATTGTAAGTTATTATTTGAAATAAGGAAAGGAAATATCTAGTGATAATATAAGATATTAAAAATCAATATGTGTAATGATATAATATATATTTTTCATTTTTGTCTGTGCAAGATCTTACAAATTATTGGAATAAGATAATTGAATGAGAAACTTTTACAAATTTTTTTTCTTAAGCTAAAAAAACGATAGCGTTATTCCACTTAGCGTTTTCTGATATCTCTTATTGATAAATACATAAAAAATACATAATAAATACATAAATACATAAAAATGCGTAATACGAAAGACGTAATGTTGAATTTTGAAATCACTTAATTTTCATTATGCGTTTGCATGACCGTATGAAAGACCCGCACTCTTAAGGAAAGAACTATCTCACGTATTATCATTTGGAAAGTTACATTACAGTGTCGCTGTAACTCTTTATTATTCTGAAAATTATTTGCCGCACGGTTGGCATCCCGAAAGTACTCCGGCAGTTTCATACAGTGTTCTTGCACGACCCGACATGATTAAGTCCCTTCTCTCAAGGAAGAAAAATACTTTCGCGCTGTGATCAGAAAACTCATATCATCGGACGGCGCCGGAAGTTATTATTAGAGGAAAGATTATTTGACGTACGCTTCTATGTTGAATACGAATTTATTTTTCAAAATTGTTCTCGCGAAAGTTTATACAATAAATCAGTTTGAATCTCGTTCCAATATTTGTGAAAGAGAGTAGGAGTAACTAAAATATTTCATCGCCGTTTTATGTAACTGGATATATCCGAGCTTTACAGAAAAGCTTTGTATGTTTTTATTGATCTTGTGGTGTGTAAATTATAGAATTTATGTAACTGTTTTATAATTAAGAATAAGACTAGGACCGACGAAATTAAACAAATATGAGAAACGCCAATATCGGTCGCGGCGGATCTTGGGCGGGGGGGGGGGGCTAATAATAATTACACAAGCCTGCGAAATTTGAGGTTTTGTCAGTTACAAAGAGCGGAATAGGTGAATCTGATAGATTTTTTGACGCTGAAAACGAATCTGGCCGCAAAATTTCCCCAGCACGTCAGGTGGGGAAATTTTTGAGTAACTTGTAGTTAAATGGTCCAAAAATGGCTATTTCGGCCAATTTCATGAATTTATTATGGGGAAACCTAATTTTTTGGAATATTTTTGTCAATGGCATCGTATAGTACTAGTTTTCACCTTTCAAATCCATTTTTGATTGTCGCCGAACGATTTTTTTTCGCTGAGATATACAAGTATGAAGTTATAAGACTGGTCATGAATATCAATATGAATATCAATATGAATATCGAAAACTCTTATTAATTAGATAAATAGAATTAGAATTAGATAAATAGAAGAATATCGAAAACTCTTATTAATTAATTTTGTTATAATTTTTATTCATAAAGTGTTTTGATCCGTCATATTGGATCTGCCATTTTGAAGTTGCAGAAATTTATATCTATTTTCTCTTGTAATATAAGTCTAGCTGAATTAATTGACATTACAATATCTTTTTCATATTCTTCTCGTTAAAGAAAATTTACATAGGCATCAATATGGCAAAGCCATATCAGGTCCGCCATCTTGAAATTTGAAAAGGTTCACATTTGTCAGGTCCGGTTGTCAAATAAAGTCTTGAAGAAGTATATCTAATACAGTTATTACACATTTTTATAAATTTTTATAAATTTTATACCTTTTTATTGTGATTCTGTTCGCCATATTGAATCCGCCATTTTTAATTTCAAAGAGTGACAGGTGGTGTTCAAAAATTTATGTTTTTATCCTAATTTTGATTCGTGGTGATACAGAGGGATGGCACGGTTGACTTGGAATTGCTCATTGGGCCCCTATGCATGACCAGTCTTATAACTTCATACTTGTATATCTCAGCGAAAAAAAAATCGTTCGGCGACAATCAAAAATGGATTTGAAAGATGAAAACTAGTACTATACGATGCCATTGGCAAAAATATTCCAAGAGTTAGGTTTCCCCATAATAAATTCATGAAATTGGCCGAAATAGCCATTTTTGGATCATTTAACTACAAGTTACTTAAAAACCTGACGTGCTGGGGAAATTTTGCGGCCAGATTCGTTTTCAGCGTCAAAAAATCTATCAGAGTCACCTACTCCGCTCTTTGTAACTGAACCTCGCAGGCCTGTGTTATTTTTGTGAATTTTCCTACTCATGCGAACTGCGCGCCGCAAAGTCGGTCTTGAAACACAATCCTTACATGAAGCCGGAATTAATGCACATGTTAAATTGACGAGCAATTTAATAATTTTGATGCTAACAAGCATCTATAAGATCCCCCTACCCCGAAAACTATAAAAAAATTATTGCGAAAAATAACACCTCAACCAGGATTCGAACCTGGATCTCCCTTCAATCCGTGTGGGCGTCCTACCAATTCGATCATCCAGGCATGTGGTGATGCTTCTCGCAATAACAAATATATGTTAAATGAACGTCTTGTTTCAGGCGACGTATTTGTTTAATTTTGTCAGTCCTAGTCCTATTCTTGTTTAAAATATGTAAATGTGTTGCTATTTGATGGCATAGTGCAGGTTATAAAAATTATTGAATATTACTGATGGCATAAGTAAAAACTGATTTTTAAATACGTCACAAAAAAAGCGATGACTCTCTCTGTCCCCCCCTTCTCTTTTTTCTTTTTTTCTGTCTTTTTCTCTTTTATTCATATCATATTCCATTTTATAATGTTTTGTAAGGATGATGCACGAGTCTCTTTATATTGCAATGTTGTACTTTTCGTTTTATCCATTTTATACGCACGATAACATGAACATGCTACATTGCCTTCTTCTAATCAGGTCATACCCTACTTTCAATACATATACAGCATTTATGTACACAAGAACGATGCAAACTATGGCGTTAATAAAATATGCATCGTAATAATGTGCTAATCGCATTAATTGACAATTAATCTAAAGACAGAATATATGTTATATTATACACATCTTGAGAGAGAGAGAGAGAGAGAGAGAGAGAGAGAGAGAGAGAGAGAGAGAGAGAGATCATACAACAAAATTGTTGTCAAAAGATAATCGTTTTTATTGAATTTTATTGAATCATGTATGATCTTGTAAAAGCAATTGAAATCAAATACTTGCAGTGTTAAGAAAATTAAAATTTTATTAGATATGGTAATTGTTAGTTTATAGGATTATCAGTGCTTTGATTTTGTGGCATTTATGGAACGTAGATCTTTCTTTGAATTTTTATACTAATGAAACATCTCGTGGATTTATAAAATGATTAAAATGCACACATTATGCTACATGAAACGTAAATACTTAACAAACAATCCACGCGGCACTTTTGTAAAATTAAAATGGTACTTGTAGTATGAGCTACAATACTCGCATTAAACGTACCGTAAAGTTGAAGTATTTTAATAAAGCTAAAATATTTACCAGCCAAATATGATACGTCTCACGTTGTACTATGTAATAAAAGCAAAGCTTTTATTTCAAGCTCTATGCTATTTGCTATGGAAACAATTCTTAATTAACTCGTTTTGTCGAGAAAAAATAGATTAGTTATTACATTTTATACTGTGACGCGAAAAATATTTTAATAATAAAATTTAAATTTTCTAAAGATAATTTTTAAATAACATAAATATATAAATAACATAAATATATTTTACATTGTTAAAAATTATTAACTTTTAATATATTATGCAAATTAATCTATGTTGTTATTTTATGATTATTTTCTCATGTGTGAGACTTAAAATTCACAATAGTTATGTGAAATATCCCGTAAAGTCAAAGGTACAATTTTGTCGGCAACGTTAACGCGTTATTTGTTCTTTTTTATTTGAAAAAATTTATTTTTGTCAAAATTTCAATCATGTCATCGTGCCACTGTGCTGCTAGGCTAAACCGTATTACGAGGAAAAGCTTAAAGAGTCAAAGGTGGAATCGAGCGTTGAGCACGGGAAAATCCTCCCTGCCTGCCTCTCTTCATTCCACTCTAACTGAGAACGAGTAAAAATCAAAGAGTAGGAGGAAAAGGAGCAACGTACCACCTGGTACTTCGCATCTTCGACGTTCCAGCATGGCGTTGCACAGTGTTCTTCTCTGCATTCCCCCGTGCCATCTTTCGAGTTCGCTCTTTTACTACCTATCCTCTCTCTGTTACACTCTTCGAAGTCGTTTTTAGTCGCGCAGAAATAATCTTCGGCGTACTGCACTCAGTATCGTATTATGAGGGCAGTAAGCAGACTATCTGAAGTCTTCGTACTGTGAATTAAACTTCAAAGTAATTCCCGTCGAGTTTAATAATGTAGTGATATTTATAATACTATTTGTGTGTATAGTGTTGCTGATTTTCCGGAAACATCTTCTACAATTCTTATTATATCTATTTGACTATTGACTTCGCTGCACTCTACTTGTGTAGATGATGATATTGAAGTATAATTACTCTACTAAATATTTCATAGAAGTATGATTTACTATTGCTTTATCTATTTAATATTGGAGAGATTTGATTATGAATATCTTACTTATAATACATGATTTAAAGATTTTCTTTTTCTCTCTCTCTCTCTCCCTTCATTCTTACGCTTTGAAATTTTTGTTCTTAAACAACCTCTCTCCTTAATTAATTAGGATAAAGTTTCAAGTCGTGTTTTTATTGAAATGAAAATGCGTAAAGATCTATTCAAATACCACTCAAAAGCAATTTTTGAAGTGTATTATTTTTATGTGACTTTTGCTAATATTGAATACTAAAGAAATAGAATCAGAGAGAACACAGAGGAGAACCCAAAGAATCTTAATCCACTACTGGCTGCACGTGGTCGTGCGAAAACATCTTCGCTTTCTGGCTCATACGATAGCCGTGGGGGTCTTATTGTCTTCATGGCATGGATTCTATTTTGGAGTAGCTCTGCATGCCTGCGAGATCGAAATTCTGTTGGTGTATCTTGAATATTATTATCATAACACACACAATTAATGTGTAAAATAGTATTTATAACTTTATTTAGGTCAATGATCACTTTTTTATTTCTTCTCGTCAGATTTCTATTGTAGAAAAATACGGCGCGTATATATTTGTGCGAAATAATTACTTTACTGACGAGAATAAACTCTCGAGAGAATTTCCTGTACTATCTCTTTTTCCAAAAAATAATTTAACCTAGATTCTTCCCCTCTGGGATTGCATCATCTTGATTCAAAGACTTTGGGTTTAACGAAAATTTTTTAGTCTTAGAATTCTCAATAAATTTCTTCGGGTTATCGATGTGAATGAAAAACGCTTTCAGCTAAAAAAATTATGGTAATTATGCATATTAGGGGCGATCTCATCGATTTCAATGAGCTTGATATATGTTATCAAGGTCATCGTCCTGAGTAACAATCAAAAGTGTTTAACCGTCGCTATTATGCATAATTATCACAAATATAATTTTAATAAAACAAAAATTATTTCATAATTTATAATAGAACATAAATAATTGATTTAATAATAGCTGTTATATAATTCTATTAATATTAATTATTGTATTTTTTGAATGTGAGAATTAAAAATTTATTTGAAATTGCAAAATAACAATTAGTTATCAGTTTGACAAATAAATATTGCCGCGTTTGATATCATAATTCTACCATGCTTCTTTATTATAACAGATCCCGAGAAGTATGCCGCAATTTATTGCTCGTTTTAGAGCTGATAATTTGTGCAGTTTATTCTTTTTCCGGTATAGTTAGTGCGCGCTTCAAAAATTCGAGGAATCCGTCTAGTACATTTTTAGCGAAGCGAACGAGTGTAATCCGCTGCAATTTCCATTACGCGATACGCTTTATAGAATTTTCCGATCATGAATGTAAATGTTATCTATAACGAGAGTTTTATGGGCACGCGCGAAGTCAGCCGGTTGCAATCGACGCAAATTTTTATCGAGCGTCGTTTCGATAACGGTACATCCATTGAGTAAACTTTGGCATGCGAAACTATACCCCGTACTATCTCGGACGGCATTCGGATTTCCGTTTCAATTTTTGGAGCTCGCGCAACGAAGTGTTACTAACTTCTCAATTGCCGAATGGAAAACGATGATGCTTTTGCTTGTAATACTAATACACCAGTCGCTGCTGCACTTGTGGGATAAAAGACACGATTTTCCGCGAGAATAAATTAATAAATATTAAGATATTTTTTATTAATTTTAACGAATAAATACAAAGATGGTGCAAACAAAATACATATGTGTAAAGAAGAAAATAATGTTTTTTATATGTCAGACAATTCGATTTTTAATTTGAAATATTAATTTTTTATTAATTTCTTTATAACTTTATAACTTAACTAATACGTTATATTATGCTTATATATATTATATAAATGCCTTTAACTCATAAATTTTACAGTAATTTTACATATTATATATACGTACGAGCATTTATTTGTTTTATAGAATTTTACAAAAGCATATATAAGCGCATAAATACTTTTCTTTTTACTGTTGTCTTTCTAGTACTCAATGGTAATAAATATTAGTTTTGGACGGGTGAAACTGCGAAAAGCACCTTAAATTTGTTATAGCAATTGCAATTCACTGTTGCACTGGCGACACGACTGATCGATAAAACTCCTCTAGGCTTTAAAACGCACGTCGTGAAATAAATTAGGTCATAAAAATATCCGAAATATACTCTGGCTAAAGAAATAAGCTCATGTTTTTTGCGAGAAATGCATGAGGTTTTAACGTCCAAATGTTGAGGTTTAACAACGCTCTACTTCAGAGTTTCTGATAGGTTTTATGAGATAGGGAACTACAAATTATTAACCATACAGAAATGTATTTGAGAATGTAGTGATTATATCACCTCGTTAAAAATGATGTAGCCGAGCCGAGTCTAAAATAAACCTTTATTCTATTAGCGGGCGTGTTCTACGAGCAAAAACTTTTACCGAGCCGATCGGACATCGCTCCAGTTATTAATAAAATTGCTATATCTTTTCATAACTATTTATGTATGTAAGAAATTTTACGTAATACTTTCATATGAGAAAGTACACAATTTACACATACGAACTGTGAGATACATTTCTACGTTTATGAAACATTGATTGTATATATATATATAACTACGATTACTAAATTACAATTATAAGATTTTAAAGTTCATTAAAATTCGTGTGAATATACATTATCGATTAATGTAAGCAGCAACTTTATTCAAAGTTGTTTCCATCTCGAAGGAAATGGAAGCAACTTTTTGAGCATCTTCAGTGAGTATCTATCTTGTGAGTGTACGTGAGTGCCACTTCCTTTTCTAAAGTAGGGACAAAATTGTGTTTTCGGGACAATGCTCTCCAGAGGATTTTCATCCCTCGCCGGAAAATTACTCTCATATGTTATGTCCTTACCATATATCAGTATTACGTCAGAAATTCATGCTATCATCTCTTGATGTCTTTGCTTTTAAGCTCGAAGATAGCGGACTCAATGTCATTGTATCGTGTTGTCGGCTCGCAAAATAAATTGTTGATGCTGTTTAAGGATGAGTCAATGTTTCAGTGGCGGATGCGCGCATGATGTGTGGCACGTTTAGCGAAGAAATAATCATATATATCCGCGGGTTCATTTGATAAAGCCGGCACGACAAATTTGCTAGCAATTCCTTGCCGACGGCGAGGCGGTAATTCGCGCCGGAGAGGGATCAGACGTGCGCCGTATGACACGGTGCCATGCATACAGCCGCATATTATACGTGGTGCAGCATGATACGAACGAGAAATGTCCTGGTGGAGCCAGTCTCGTGGCGCTATAGAGAGAGGATGGCGCGGCGGGTTAGGGTGAAACGACACGAGGGACAAGTCCGCGTGACTAGTGCATGTCTTTGAGAGTATAGGAGGCACACATAGATCTCGCACGAACTTACACGTCGCGTGTTCCCAGAGTTTCTGGATAAGCCGTGTGTTCTGGAACTGATAATAATTAGACAAGCGCAGTCTTGAATGAACAATATGATGACGTAGACCGCGATTACCGTTTTCTTTGAGAGTGATGAGCTTTCGCTGCCGAGGATTTCTCGATGTTAGTCAGCAGAGAACATTCGTCGAACATTTAGCATTAAGAAGCTCGATATTGTACCAACTGATTTCACGAGATCACTTTCGACAAACGATTATATTAAAGCGCAAAGTTTCCACCGTTGTTTTAAAGCGGATATAAGGGCTGTTCATGCATTCGCACGTTCGTTAGTTTACTTTTCTGTTATCAGAGCATATCATACGTTCAAATAAACTGAAGACGCATGACAGGGTAGAATGATGATTATTAACGATATATTTAGCGATACATTTTTATTTTTATTTTAAATTCCACTGTTAACTTCTTTAATGAAATAAGATAGAAAGACTTATAATATTTATATACACTGAGAAGAAAAATATCTTCATACAAAAAAATTTTACTTAACACGAAAAAATTATTTACTCGATGGGTCCTAATAGTTTATTTATTGTATTCAAGTCTTAAAATTTCTTGATTGAAATCTTTATAATATTTATAATTTTTAATTAAATATTTATTTTCTTTTCGTTCTAGACAATATTTACTGTTAGATCATTTTTATATTCAAAATAATCAGATTTTTTAATATTAGAAAACAATTTAGTTAAGTTTAATAATATTATTAGGTTATTTATAAAATATTTATTTAAATGTAAAAAATGTAAAAGTATAAAATAATATACTTAAGGTAACATGTGTATTTACTTAAAACTAAACATTTTTACTTAAATAGAACACGTCTGTGAAGTTGGCACCACTTTTTCAAAAATCGAAAAAATTCATTTGAGTTCTGGATGCCCCGGCAAGAGTTCTAGAGTTCTCCGTCGGTTTTAGAAAGAGTTCCGTTGTTCAAAGTGCCGAAAACGACATTTTAAAAATGGGGGTGCTAACTTCACGGCGCACCCCAAATAGAACAAACAAATACTTGTATCAAAGATATGGTTTTAAGAAAATGTTTTTTTCATTTGAAAAAACATTTTTCTCTCAGCGTAAGCTTTTAATATTTTATACAAGCTTTTTGTATCTCAAAAATATGTATAGGCAAATGGGTTTTTTATTTTTTGTCAGGGCAGTGAATTTCCCGAGTTTGCGAAATCATGGAACGAATTAATTCAGTTTTTCTCCAGAGATAGGCGCTGATCTGGGCTCCAGATATATTGGCTTCCATTGTCGTAGACTAAGCATCCCGACGTTCTGTAATGGGAACGCTGAGCGAGGGGTGTACTGACTGACAGCGGCGGCGCAACTACATCGGCGATCGCGATGGCCGGCGATCGCCGGGTACATAAATTCCCCGAGACGCGTGACACCGAGACACCTAATCTATTTAATCTCGCAATGAAAAATCGTCCCTCCGCGACGCTCGTTTCGCGTTATCGTATTATTATTCTCCTTACGGTCGGGTGTATGTGTCCTCCCGCCCGTTGGAAAAGATCCAAGGCCTCATCGGTACGATGACTTACGACCGTAATCTTGATCCTTTTGCATTTGTTCGTTATTCCTTTTCTCCCGTTTGTTCGCGGATCGGCAGGAGTAGAGGAGGAATAGAGGAGGAGGAAAATAGAGCGGAATTTTTAACTAGTAGAGTTATTTCTGTTCCATGAACTCGCTTTACGAAAGTAGCCGCGATTTGTTCCGGAGTAATGTCGCGCGCTAACATGGGAAAACGATTAAGGTTGGAGACTAGAATTTACTCCTTAGCATCCGATATAATGGATTGTTACACAAGAAATCTCTTATCCACAGATAATTTAAACACTTAATACAGTGACGTCAAGAATGTAGGAGCATTCTTCGTCAGATCTATTAATGATCCATCCCATAGTTTCTTTAATTGTCAAAAGATAATTTTATTGCCTCGAGCAGTATTCTCATTATAGAGTTTAAGTTGAGAAGTATATAAGTAATTTTTATATTTCAAAAATAATACATGAAACAATAGTTTCATGTATTATTTTTGTATCTCTCGAAATCTTGATACATGGAACGACAATGAAAGTTATGTATTTATAATTGAAAAGTTTTTTTATGTGTAATATTAGTATCCTTTATGATTGGAGCACTGATAGAAAAATTTATGATATTTGTGACTATAATTAAATTGTAAATAATTATGGTTAGGAGCACCATTTTTATAGTTATTACTGCTATAATGTTAGTAATAATAACAAAAAAATAGTTACAAATACCATAATTTAACTATAATTATTATAGTTAAAAAAGGTTCCAACTATAATAATTAACTATCATAATATAGTTAAATTATGGTATTTGTAACTATTTTTTGTTATTATTACTAACATTATAGCAGTAATAACTATAAAAATGGTGCACTTAACCATAATTATTTACAATTTAATTATAGTCATGAATATCATAAATTTTTCTATTAGTGAGGGTTTACGATAAATGTACTGTGCGCTTTAATAAATTATCTCTATTGATATAATGGAATTATCTCTATAGATTAATATTTATTAGTTACTAATAAATTGTTATTGATATAACTGTAAACATAGTTATAAGGGATAAAGTACCACAAAATTGTGAATGTACATCAAAAGAATGGCATTTATCGAAGCGATGCACGATACGCGAAAATTTTGAATTACATTGTACAAGATACATCTCTTGACTCTTGACCTAGGCACGCAGCATTCACGGGAATGAGATTATCTTGCAAGAGTCGTTTAATCTCGTAAATGCGATCGTAAGTTAAGCACGCTTCTACCGCACTAGACTTTGAAACACGCATAAAACACGAAATTTCAGATGGTGTGTAAAAATCATGGATTAAATGGGAAATTCCAATTATTCCAGAATGTTTAATGGCGAACTCGAGGGGCGCTTAATCAATCAAATTACCATTACATTTTTTAACGAATAATTTATATTAATTAATCACTGTTATTTTATACCAGCATTGTGAAGAGTATGCAAAAGCATTTAATACTAAATGAGCTGTTGAATGAAATAGTAATAATAATATAATAGCCGTATTTCCCTCCCTTTCGAAAATGGTTTATAAAAGCATTTAAAACTATTATTATTTATTAAAGTGTTTATTATGAAACTATTATAGTTTATTCTATATGTATGAAGATGAAGAGAGAAAAATAAAAAATTTTATATTATAGTTAAAAAAATAAATAACTAAATACTAATTAATTTGCAGTTTCTAAAATGTTAATTAGTAACTTATTACCAACATTTCGTTCAATAACTTAAATATCTGATGTTAAATGACTTTTGAATACGACACAAAGAGATTTAAATTTATGAAGATTGTGACAAGTAATGTCTTATTAAAAATTACTTATATTAAGTTAAATTAAAATTAAATTGAAAGCTCGATGAAGAATTACACAATCTAGTTTAAATTGCATTTGGATTGGTAGTCACTTAGTAAGCGAGTCACGTAAAGTTCTCGGATGGGCACGTAATTAAGTGTCCCGGAAGGGTGCTGCGGCTTATCATTTACGATCACATAAGAGCCAGCAGAGGATCATGAATCATTATATCCTTTCATGTTCTTAATATCAGAGATCAGAGAACCGCGAGCTCCGTTGATCTCAGAGGTTAATTAATCAGTTCGAAAGATCATATATACGAAGGTTCGCTTAAATACGCCATCTTTGAAACAATTTAATTAAATCTCCGTAACGAGTATGCCTTTCGTTGGGTTTCCTTCCTGCTGCTACCGTGTCCTTTTTGTGTCTTTTCCAAGGTCTTTTCCGAGCACCGGAATCCTAAAACAGATGTAATTCATGTCCACCCTTCACTGTAGCGACGCGGACGACTGCCTCGAAATTTATTTAACGTCCACTAACGTCACCGAGATAAACGAGCATCATCATTCTTCCTGTAAATATGTAGTTTTTTTTACGCGCAAGTAACTTAAATAACATTCATAATATTTTATATATAAAACAGGAAAATTAACTTCTGAAAACTCAAGGAATTCCGTATATGTAATAGAATGCATATCTCCCATTTTCAACTGGTTTTCGAACTTGTAAAAATTGAAGCGATAATATTGCAGACATTGCATAGAATTTTCAAATAATATATTTTATCTCGGTTATGAGATGCTATATGCTTTATTAATGCGATAGCAGAAGTAACTATTGTTACATATATTGTAATGAAAACTGCAACATTAAGTAATGTCAAACGATTTGTCAAGTATTATTTCGTTAAATGTGAAATAATTCTCCCTCTCCCTCCCCCTCTCTCTCTATCTGTCTCTCTGTCTGTCTCTCTGTCTATCTCTTTGTCTGTCTCCCTTCTCTCTCTCTCTCTCTCTCTCTCTCTCTCTCTCTCTCTCTCTCTCTCTCTCTCGGCATATCAAACACCTTGAACAGGTGCGGTAGAAATTAATTTCCTTCGTCTCACGGTGGTAGCAGCGCGAGCGTTGGAATCTGTTTAATCAGTACCAGTAACCTCGCTTGATAAGGTATTAAGGGCTGTAGACCAAATTAAGCTATTATGTTTGTTAATTAAGGGTACCGCTGTCTTAGGAGACTCCGGAAAACCGCGAGTCTCCCAGATACTATCGGCTTCCTTTACAACCGGGAATTACCTCCATTTAGAGCATCAAATAATCTCAATAAGTTTTTATTTTCTCCACATTTTAGCGCAATTTTTTAACATTATCTTTAATCCATATAACCGATATATAATTAATGACAAATGATCCAATTTAAACACAAGGTAAAAAATTGTGATAGCCGGTATACAGAAACGAGGGGTTTTATCAAAAAATTCGAATTTCAAATTAGCAATACGGAGTGACATTAAATTTGTTATTCATGTTTTTTTTTATCCGGTAGATATCGTATGGATAAATTAAAATCGGACACTTTTCTTTACCATCGAGATTAAATCAAGGCATGCGAGATTTATGCGTATGCACGTCACGTAACGGGGGATATCTTTTTGGATTATATAACATGCCTTTCTCTCCGCCATATATCCAAAAGAATCTTTGGAATGAAACACGATGCGAAGGATATCCCTCATATAAAAATTCATTGCTTTGTCATAGAAACGGCTAAGTAACGAGGTCGGATCCTGAATCACGCGTACAGGCGATGATAGAAGTCGAAGGCTGTAATTTCTTGCCTCCGAAATTACGGACAAAAAGAGAAAAAAGTAGAACATGAATTTATGTATATACTCGGCTCGCAACTCAAGCAGGAGTTTTCTCCATTCAGACACTACTTTTTGTTTGTTCTCAAACTTTTTCATTCGCTTTATTGCACTTAGTAAATACTTGTTAAATATATGACCTCAACTTTTGTCCGTGTGGTATGTCTTCTAGTAAAGGAAAGGATAATAATTGTATTAATAACTTAGCATGATAATGTAATCGTATATCGAAAACATAAAATCGTTACGTATACAGTTGCAAAAGATATTTAAAATTGCAAACGATGATAAATATTAAAAATTTTAAAGTTGTGACATAAAGAATCGTAAAATATAATATTACTTAAATAAAACAAGAATTTATTGGAATCATCATGTTTGATATTATATGCATATGATACACGCATTTGAATAATAACAAAAGAAGTAGTAACAAAAGAGAATTTATATTTCATAACTCTAAAAAAAATTAAATGAATTTACAATATAAGCATGCATTAGGGATTGTACAATGTTTTTAGACATAGAATACAATAAATGAACAAAATCAATTAAAGAAAGGCTAAGTTAAAAACTTTTAATACATTCATGAATAAATTTTAAAATTTAATATACACGAGATAAAGACAGTTTCCTTTTTTCTCTAAGATTTTTCTGGGATTCGTAGTGATTCTGGGATTCGTAGTAAATTTTTCATGTTCGCACGTTTGTCATTTCGCATTTTTCTTTCAAACGCTCAACATTTCAGCATTTCTTAAAACGCAACAACCGTTTGTCGTTGCATCCACATCCAACTTAAATTTATCCGCAAAGACAAGCGTCGAGACGTGCTATCGACTATTCTGTCCGCTGTACGCGTTAACGTCACCCCGATGCAATCCCTCATATACCGCTTTGGTATAACTTTGTCTTGGTATAATCCCCGCACGCTAGCGCGCCTTACATCCGTTTTAGTGTAAAATACAACGAGGTATAGACAATCTCGTTACTTAGTGCCGCGCGGAAAGTTATTCTTCGTTGACGACCGCATCAAACGTGTGGGGTATAAACCCGGATGCATATTTAACCGGATATAATATTTGGCGTAACTCGGCCGACTACGGCGACGTTAATTATATTCGAGAGGTCTTGAGGAAATTTAAATCATGGTTATACCTGTGTATTAAATATTAACCATTCAGGTCGCAACGACGCAAGTTATTTAGTTTCGTCGTAAATGATACTCCTCAGAGGACGTAAAAATAAGCATCGTTCCTTAAACATGAACTTCATAACTGTATACTTTTCATTATGCTCCTTATTGAAGCAAGACAATTATGTTTGTACACGAATTCGTTTGTAGTTTGCATATTCGGAGTGAAACGGAGTGATACAGATAAGTAAGTGCATTAATAACGTCAACACAACTTTATATGAAATGCAACTATAATTCTTAACGTTATCGTGACGTTATAATACTTATAATGAAATGTATCTAACTGTTTATAATATTTTTGCTGATGGAAGGTATGTGATACGCTATAATACTATCGCCGCATAATCGATATTTACATTGTGTGAAAAATTGCCGGCGAAGTTCGCCAGATATTCGATTTCGGCTGGCAGTAAAACGTTCGGCGTTGTCGGCCTCTTCGTTCGCGAGTCGTTCCACGTTCTATGCGCGATTTCACGACGACGGGGAGAATCGTAAATTGTTCGTGCGCTGTACAAAACGATCGATTCTTCCGCGCGATCGATCCGTATTCAAGAGCGCGCGGATAATTCAGTTTCTACCGGTTGGAGATCGAGCACTTCGCCGATCTATTCCTACGTGTAAAAATGGAGAAGGTAAAAAGATCCAGCCGAACACGGCCAGCCGAGACGACCGCGCCGAAAATTCCGTAATAATCGAACGCCGATAGCAATCTACGGATTGTTTCCGAGGTTCGCGAAAATTTCCGTGCATTGTTCCGGATGTGAGCGCTTCTGGGTTGGTTTGCCACCATTAAGTCAAGCGCATGCGGCTTCAGGCCGGAAGCCGAATCGGTCGACGCGCCAGAAAGTCGACGACCAAGCAAATATTGTATACTGTTCGTTCTCGATTCCTACGTCACGTATTACGATCAAATCACGATCGCCGATGACAGCAACCGTTACCATTGTAACTATAATTCTTTTCTTTTCTATCTGCCGATAAAATACGCGATATCGAAGTAATGAGATACCAATTTACTCTTCGTATTGGCTGGTCAATTATCTTTATTGCTAATATCGCATGTAAATAGATGTATCAAAAAGTATAATTATCGATTAAGATCTGATGTTGAATTTGAATTGAAGCAAAACCTGCTTTCTGCATTTTCTTAGTAATTTTCATAGCGCGTTTTAACAGTCTTTTGTGAACTCTTCTCAAAGATAAAGCTTCAAAAGGGATTTGCTAATTTCTAAAAGCTTTCTACGGTGCACGACGTAAGCCTGATCAAAGCTTTTACCATTTTGAGTTCTCTCGACATTTTAGTGTCGTGGTTGCTCGATGCGCCGTCGCATGAATATTTTAGGGCCTCTTCGATCTACGGGTAAACTAAAGTAAACTAAGTATAGTAAACGTTTCACGTCGCCGTGTTGGAAGTTTGATTAACGTGATCACATAATATTGCTTAAGCCAGATTAATGCTGAAAATCGCGATTTGAGTGTTGGAAACACATAACGATTTATAGAAAACTAAAATTTTAATATATGAGCCGTTATTTCGTTATTGCTTCTTAACAACTATTTGATTTTGATTTATAATATTAACACTATCACATTCATAATCATTATTTACTGACGTAATCATCATCTAGAAGACAGAAGTGATTAAATGATGTAAACTAGTCAGTTATTTTGTGTTTCTTATGTAACAAAATAATTGGAAATAATTTTATTAGCTATATTTTTTGTGGTAAATCTTATTATAAAAAATATATAAAATTACTGAAAATTTATAATACATGCATATAGAATATATATTTTATATGATAACAGAGTAATTATTGTATTAATTAGTTGCTTTATTACATATTTATTACTTCTATTTTTAACGTTAATCAAATTATCTTCTATAATGATTACATCAACATTTAATATTAATGCGCAAAGAAGTATAATAGATTAATGCGTGAAATGCGCGAAAACACGATAGTCGTATTTTCACGAAAGTAATCGCGCGTGCCGGAGAAAAATAACCTTTTCCGTTTACCCTCCACGATCTGAGTTTGCAGTTTTTCAACATCCCCATTTCCGTTTTCCAGGCTTGGTTACGTTCTCTACCGACCATGCAAACTATTACAGTTAGTTGGTCTGACAAAGAACCTGATGGATCGTGCGTAATTAGAATTACTGCAATTGTTCAGAAAAGAGAGAATGGTGTGATTAGCCCTTTTTATCTAACTCGTAGTACTTTGAAAAATCATGTGCTTAAAATTGATTATGTAATGCAGAATTTTGAATATTCTCACTTTAATATTCTGTTGATTTAACCCCTTTTTCACATTTTTTCCCTCGTTTTCATTTTTCGTTACGTTTTGCTTTAAATTTCAACGTTTAATGTATTGAACAGATCAGTAAAAAGGCATGAGAGAAAGAAAAGTGACTGAGAAGTAAAAGGAATTTTATGTACAATATAAGTAATAGGGGAACCCGGGGCATAACGGGAACGCTAAGGTTTATACAAGTTTACAA
>NJRQ01000011.1:1073929-1111455 GCA_003063805.1 Aphaenogaster ashmeadi | reverse complement strand
AACATATTCAGTATAACCGAAGCAAATCATGGTCAAAGTCACACTAAAGAGGAAAGACAAACAAAGTGACAATTAAACAAACAAGACGTGTTCCGAAAATCACTAAAGAACAAACCGAATCAAAGGCATAAACTATGTAGAATTGATAACACGTTCATATATGGCAGGTAGATTCTCAGTATCCCTCTGCATATTAACCGTACACTTATGTTTTTTAAAAAACGAAAAAATGTTCTTTATCTTTCTCTCAAAGAAGTGTGAGAATAGTATGAAGCATGCTCACGCTCTTTATGATCGGCGTCCTATTACTATTGACAAAACTGTATTTTCGGAAATGATTTTTTATATAAGTGTTTATTGCTTTTTCTATTATTATACAGGGAAAAAATACAGCACAATAACATTTCTTTTTGAATGTTTCAAAGACCGTGTACAAAGCAACAAATATGTATGTATGCCACAGTTAAGTTGGCCTCTCTTCTGGCATTAAGTATTATGCTTCTAACAAATTTTCTAGTATTAAAAGGATTTGTTAGAAGCTGTTGATTAAAAATAAGAAAAATCTAATTTAAAACAGTTTAAGCGTCAAGTGCGTAAAGGCAAAATTCCTCATTTACTTAAATGTGGAGATGTTATTATCATATATCTCTAACTAATTTCCCAGCATTTTCTGGAACAATGACTGTTTTTTTCAGACTCTACAAAAAGCTCAAAGATAATTTCCACATAAATAATTTAGGTGTCGGAATTATATAGGCAAAAGATCGACATTTTTTAACATCCTCCTTTCTACGACCGAGTATTTTATTGTTTATACCTATAATTAATGAATTATACGAATACTATTGTGTATATTTTTATTGCTACTTGTATTTTATATTACTTATTATTTTTAAATGCATTTTATTGGTTTTAACCCTGCAGTCGTCGCGCGGATGACAATGGTCATCCATGCATCGAAATCCAAAGTTTTAGTAACATATGTTTTGTTTTGTTAATATTAATAATAAAGGTTACTGTGATCGTTAATAAAGAAAAAATAATTGTCAACATGCATTTATTATTATAAACACTCATTCTAAAATGGATGACAGTTGTCATCCACGCGACTGCTTACGCTACATTTATGAGCGCGACCACTGTAGGGTTAAGTTACCGGAAAGTAGAAAGCATAATTTGAAAGATTCGACGACGCACTCTCGTGCGACAGCGTTTCGCGTTGTTGCGCATTGCGTTTTTTTGACATGCTTCGCGTTCTGGACGCGATGAAACGTAGTGAAATGCTCGTTCCTCTGTTTAATCCATCCGGACGGCATGCTTTCTCTCGCGCGCAGGAAAATTGAGCCACGCGCGAGGGGAAATCATTGACGCGAACGTCGAGAGAAATTACTTCCGTGCCGCCAACGCGTGAAATGACGAAGGAAACGAGTTCGCTGATCGACGCTTCGCGTCGCGGTTGCCAATAAAAATAGAATACTGCTTTTTGCTGCGCTCATGCGCGATTAATAACGGTCACACACGCACTCGACGTGGTGCAGACCTGATTAAACCCGTTGGGAAAAATATCGTTATCCAGCGGATAATAAGCGATAACAATTTGTGCGCGGACAGGTCGAGTCTATCAGTTTTAAATGCGGTCTGCTGCGGACGAGAGAATAGCCATGCCGGCAATTGCACAGCAATTAATTAATCTTCAGACAGATATGTGAATAATGGGTCACATCGAATATATAATCCGCGATTAGAATCTGGTAAAATATATCCATAGCTGGTCTGCTGCAGATTAATACAACAAATGGATGGATGATAGTTGATTTTACATATGTTGGTGTACATGATAGACCGCATTTCGGCAACATTATGCGCTAACATTTGAAATACAAATATCACTAAATATGTATTGATGTATCGATAATGAGGATTCGAAGCAATAATTCTCCTATAAATAAGAAAAAGAGAAAATTATTTGAGATTTTTCCGAGTTTTTAAATGTTTATCCTGCTACTATAGTTTATTGAATATAATCTGAATGTAATCGGATTTTTCTTTTTTAATTTATTCATAATATTATCAAAATTCTGACGAAAACTTGTTTTTAACGGTATAATAATTTTAATTATTTATTACGTTAAGAGAAACGAATAACACGATACCCATAAAATTAATAATTTACAAATTTATCTCCTACGAATGAAGTGCTTATTACGTAATTGAATAAACATACAGCGATTTTTAAAAGAGTTTTCTAATATTATAAAGCTTGATATTTATCTGGAGAGAATTACTTTCACGTACTTAATATCTTGTAAATATTATGAATTTCTCTATAAAAAAGATCCGATTAATTTTTTACTATATACAATCAATTAATATTTAAAACTTGCATGTCAGCATCCCGGAATGATATTATAATAAGGGAAATTAAATTAACGGCACGATATCCGAGCGCAGCGCATTCATATTCCTCGATGCGTTATTATGCCCGGCTGGAAAATATCCATTAACCCCGACTATATAGATAATGATCAATAATAATTTATACGTGCGTTGTCCCGACGTATCAGCTTAAAACTCACGCTGTCGATAAAGTGCGTTTATATATAGATGTCTATTTTCAATTAGTTCGTAAATTTGCGCGCGCGCATCTCGCGCACGGTGAGCTTACTATTTTTCCGTTAGCGTCGCAGTCATTTAACGGTGTAACGCATTGCGGATACGTTACAATGCGAACGCAGTTGCCCGTTGAAAATAGAGTAGTACAGATTGGCGTGAATACGTCAGCACGCATCGGGAATACCATAAGCGGTAGATCGATCGCCCATCGTTTTCATCATAGAATATTCATTAATCCCCGACAATGTATAAGCAATAATCAGTAATTATATGCACGTATGGCTTTCGGTAATTCGAATACGATGCGTCATCTTGCATTTTAAACACCTCCCAACGTGGACGCACTTAAAACGCGTCGACGAAATCCGTTAATAAATTTTTATCGCTTGATTGTTGCACCAGCAAAATGAAATTAGTTTATTGCTGTGAAATTTTAATTATCCGTCCCTAGCGATATCAGATGCTCATGCAGAACTTCGTAGAATTTATTATGAATTAGGAAAAAATAATGATGCAGTATCTCAAAATGCGCTTGAATATGCAAAATTGTAGTATACACTCGATATTTTCCGATATTTTACGCGTCCCCTGGACGCGTGGAAAAGAATTACATTTTTAGCGAAAGGAGTCAAAGGATATTTTATTACATTAGTTTTATAATCTAAATTCACTTTTCGCTGCACAGAGAGAAGAGTTAAGGTTTATTCAACGTTACATTGTATGGATTTCGGTCGGAATGAGACTCACAAAGTTTGAAATGATTTTCTGCTTACCTTTTAAACAAGCGTAGAACAATAGAGAAAGTCAGTAATAATAACCCACATAGTCGACACATTTAGTACCTGCTATGTAACTAGAAAATAAGAAATTACATAACGAATACGTCATAACAGTTATGTTACAGTTATGTAATTTTTCTGTCTTCTTCTACATAACTGCTTCAGTCGGCACATTCAGTTGCTGCTATATAACTAGAAAATAACATAAAATACATAACGAATGTGTCATAACAGTTAAGTTGTGTAATTTTACTGTCTTCTTTTACATAAACTGATGAATGTAACATATATGTATGTAACATTCATGAATTATGAAGTCATATATTTAACATGTATATACCATTATTTGTACTTTTGAATGAGGGCGAAATTTTTATATAACGAGAACGTAAAAATTACCTTCACATTATATAAAGCGTGATTTAGAAATTATAGTTGTTACATTATTAGTTATATTACTGTGTCGACTGGGAAGTTATATGTATATTTTAGACAGTATAATGCACACTTACATATTTATAACATAATATTTTTTTATTTAATTATATATTTTTTCTTTGTAACTATACAAAAAATACCGCCATGGATCTCATCTAGATTTTACGTTAAATAAAACTGTTAAAACTGTTTTTTTTTGTATCTTTGGTTTCTCGAATATGACCGAAATATTTCAATTATACGTGAAAAAAACGTTGCAATCGCACACGTGTGAAATTTAAATGTTACAATGTTAATAGCAGTTTGATCACTTTTGAATCGTATTCCAAAATTCGATTTGTTTTCCATTCTCGTCACAGTTTTTTCGTAAAGTCACTCGTGGCCGTCGTTTAATGTGAAAAGCACAAAAAGTTAAAAGTCTGAGTGGCCGCACTCGTATAATGACAAGAAAAAGGAGACAGAGAAAGAGAAAGAGAGAGAGAGGAAATAACTACAATGCCCTAGCTGGTTGAGTTCTGAAAAGTTGGCATTGTTTCCAGATTTTAGTTGTTCCACAGAACGAACAGTATGGGGCGAGTTTTGTACAAGCTGCCTCGTAAGCAGCTTGGACGGCACGTCTTTTCGTAACGATAGAACCATCGGGACGGACATTGATCGAATCTGGCTGCAAATTTCAACCGGCAATTGGCTCTCTCATGATCTTTACTTGTCGATACAGTTACGGCTGGCAATTCGATTTATATATATTTTTTAACGGAAGTAATTCCGTTAAATAAAATACTTTACGATTGTATGTCAAAATGAATTTTACATTAAACGTCGAGATATTATGACAATTTCATATATATCTTTTCGGTGCTTTAGAAAGAATAAGTACGGAGGAAATTATATCTTTTGAAGTTTTACAAAGTATTATAAATGTTGAAAGTTTATTTTGTATTACAAAATAATAATATCAAGATAAAAGTAGAATAATTAATGTTGATTTTTTCGAGAAAACTATTAATTTCATTTGAATCATGAGTTTAAATCTTATTTTATTTATTTATATAAGCTGTTATTTCTCACACAATTAACATATAACCGTACATTTAACATTAATACTGTATAATCAACGTTTTTACAAACGATTATTTGCTGTACATGTTTATCAGTTGCTATGTTCCTTTGTTAATTTGATGTTAAATTAATCTTAAACGTCATAAATGTTATATTTCATGCGGTTTCGTAAACGCACATTAATGTACAATTAGATTCAAGAGAAGTTCTGAGTGAGCAGTAGCTGCAAAACGTAACCGTTGGCGTATGTCGTGAAAGTTAGGAGAATTTAATTAGTAGAGCAATCAAAATCAAATGGACGTTATTGTAATAATGATTACAACGGAATAGTAAAATGAGATATTCCTACGTAATAGAAATACCATTTGCAATTAATAATGGTAAAGACATATCGTGTTACACTGTTTTCTTAAAACATTACATTTTAATGATTTTCATTACGAGTGTCGCAGTCAGTCAGTAGTTTGACAATATAAAAATGGTATGTTTTTATTATATTAATATTTTTACCTAGTTGTTTATTTAAATTATTTTCATTATTATAATGTTAAAAGTGTGCAAATTAGAAACTTGCACATTGCTCATCATTTAGATGTTTGTATTCTATTTGATGCATCAGTTTTAGTATTTCTTAGTTTGGCTTCCTCATAGAGGAAGCTTTTTAAGCGATAATAAAATTTTAGTTATTAATAAAGTTTTAGAACATTCTAAACACATTGGCATAAAAAACTAAAAAAAATTTTTTTCACGAAAACAAAGCTTCCTCTATAAGGAAGCAATATATAGATATATAAGATTTAAATATAAAGGGATTTTCCGTTTTTTTTTCAGTAAATGTGAGAATAAATTAGTTTTTAATATAGTTTTTATTATCTTATTATCTTATATCTTCGTGAAACTTTTACTGTAATTGTATAGTACGCGGTTACTATAATTGTACACGATTGTTGCGAAACTAGTACAGTCATTATTCTCGAACTTCCTTACTGGACTCCAGCATGTTTACATTGCTCCATGGTATCCGTTTGGATCAACGATACTTTAATCCTCTAGTAAGCTTCATTTCGAGGGACCTTAAACCTTGGATTAAGTCGAAATATCTCTTCGTACAAGTTCGATTTGGGTTAATCTTTCATCGCGAAATATTGTGTTATTTGCAACACAGTTGCAGTTATGAAATAACAACTAATCGGATCAGGACCTTTTTATTTAGTATTTACAATGAGGGATATGACATCGAAGTGTGTATTTAACGCATTGAGTGAAATAGAATAGGTTCATTATCTCTATTATGTTTAAATTTAATTTGATACTGTTTAGACAACATATTGTATAATTACAATATTGTTTGTGATATGCCTGTATTGATTATCTTTAAACAAGGTACATTGTGAAATAATGATATTTGATTGGAAAGGGAATGAGAATCATATGGTAAAACGACACGCCAGAAGTAAGAACGGACGTGCCATTGATGTCAAGCTGCGAATTTACAAGCTGTTTTCCAGCTTTTGTCCTCTTTCCTTTTCGATTCGATACACGATATACGATCTACCCAATAAATGGACCTTTTAAATAATGTGTTCCCCGCGGAAGTCGCGCTCGTAAGGTGCAGCTGAATAAACATTCGAATTCGCAGTCCTACTTCCGCTTTCATGTTCATCCGTTACCAGAACAACAATTTACTTCCGTAGCCGTGAGTTATTTTACAGCTTGTCGCCATAAAAGTGCGAGCACGATGTTCGTGTAAGTAAAGAGACAGGATGAGAGCGAAATCGAACGTCCTGAGAAAGAACATTCGATAAAAAGAAAAGTACAGCGCCTTTCGTCTTTAAGAAAAGTACAGCTGCTGCTTTTTACATCAAAGTATTTGTAAAAAAGAAGAAATATTTTTATTGAAAGTTTTCGGTAAATGGCACATATTGATAATTATATCTTTTATATATATACATATACATATTTAATGCATATAAATCACGAATTGTTTTCGTGAAATCTTTTTTTTTCGGGCAGTACTTTTAAATAATTTTTATAATTCAAGTAGTAAGTGGAAGAGATTAATAATAAATAATTATAGCTATATAATAGTTTGTTTAGACTTATTAAGTAATTTATTATTATTAAAAATTTATATATTATTTATAATTAAAAGAAATTTTAACAGATAGAGGCATTATGTTGTTGGTAGACATTTTTTATGTTTTATAATGAAATCACATTATTATATTACAAAATATTAGGTCATATTTACAAATATTATATTGTATTCGGGGCACATAAACAATGGGATATAATGAATTTGCATTATAATATGTTACGATATATTTCTTCTATCAAATAATAATTCTATCTTTTACAATACATAAGTTAGCTCTTTTAATAATGATTCTTACGCTCTTAATTGCAAAATATGTATTAATTTGCAATGTTTTTAACAATGTTAATAACTTTGCATGCGTATTTATTATTTATATCTAAAGCGCAGTAGTAATACGCAAATGTTATTAAGCTTGATTAATCTGCGATATTCTGGCGTTTAATTTCCATACGAGCTTTCATAATAATTATAGAAGATAAATCAGATACGGTGTTGTTCGAGACTGTCGTTAACCTAGTTTCGATAATAAGAACATGTTTCGCGTAGAATTTTCATAAAACTCTTTTTTAGTTCTCTACTACCATATACATGCGCAGCAATGAATAGACCTTGATTGAGTGATTAGGATAACGAGTGGCTGCGGAAATAATATCCGGAAATAGTACGATATTCTCAGTTCAGAAAGAATACATGACAGAAGTACAACGAGATCTTTCCTTTTATCACAATTACAGTGCGCATCGCTATATATATTGAAAGTAAATGATAATAATTATAGAATTACATTTTTAAACGAATAGAATAACATAAATTCAGATACGCGTAATGTGTAAAATATGTAATCGTGTATCTTCAAAATTATGTAAAATAAAAAAGTTCTTTTGAATCTTTGATGCAAAAATATGTTTTTATTAAAAGGCTAAATAACTAAAAAGAGTGGTATGAATATTATAAATAAATGCTGTAAAGAACTGTTATAGAATTATTTCAAAATTTTCGCGTATTATTATTTTTCTCAAAGTCTTCCTATGTTTTTTTTGCGATAGCGACCTGCATAAGGCGATAAAGTGATCATTTGAATAGACAGAAACGAAAGAGAACGTCGGCATTTAGCATACGTAAGAACGAGAGGAATGAGAGGGAAATAGAGAGATAGAGAAATAGAGAAAGAGATCACGGAGAACTTACTCGATTAAATCTAATCGAATTGCGATACGCGAAACTTCACACATTTTTTGCTTGTAAATTGTGTACGCGCATTCTTCACCTTCGGAGATCAAGGGGCATATCGAATTACTTGGTCATTCCAATCACGTAGTCGAGTTACAGCGGTCCCCCGAAGATCCCAAGTAGCTGCTAGTGCAGTTCAGCGCTTTACAGTTTGCATGCTCGCAGTCGTTGATTTACGGACGTACGCGGGGAGGGCTACGGAATGTAATAGCGGACCTAGGTTTGTTATTGCCGGTGCAACAATCGTTTGTATGCATTACTCTTTGTGCTCGGCTTTATGCATATAATCTAGATGCTGGGACGAAGACGGTCGTTACTAAGACAATGTACCGACCATGTCGAGAAGCACTCTGCTTCTCAGCGTTGCTATGTCACAACATTATTGCGAACCTTGTCGATGGAAAAGGCAACGAATTACACAATATTATAGGTTACAGTACTACCGGTTGACATATAATTCAAATACGTTTTATAGTACAATTACAATAATTGTTTTTTTTTAAATCGCATGTTTTATTTTTTCATAGCTTACGGATTATAATATGGAGTAGATCAAGAAATATGTAATGTAATATTCAGTTTTATGTATAGAAGATAATTATCTTAATTTTTTAGATAGTGATAATAATTTTATTTTCTGATATTTCATACATTAGTTTCTATAGAGTTTATTGAAACGTTTTCGAATAATTAATTAAAATCAATACTTCATTATTTTCTTCTTGAACGATTTAATCTTGTAGCCGATAAAGCAACAAATACAATTAATAATACGAAAGAATACAAGATAAAATATTATATGTTGACCGACATTTGGCCTATTCTCATTTATATTTGAAAATATTATATGTTTGGAAAGTGGTATCGTAGAAATATCACATCTTATGCGAAATCTTCGGGCGTATTTAATATTTGCGAAAGAGAGTGCGCAACAGTGCTCGTAATATAATTGCGAGGATATCCGAATAATCAGAATGGTTTCGATTTTCTTTGGTTCTACAAATTTACTCAATAAAATTGGGAAGCGTATCCTACGCTTTACCGCCGCGTTACCACGAACGCCTCGTCGCAGGAGAAACGACCAATATCGGGTCAGACAGATGTTCCTTCGTCGCCGCGTGAATTATCGACTTCGCTCCTCCGTGCGCAATTCCTTCTGCCGGCGTTAGGAAATATTGAAGAATTTGCATATTCCGCATCTCGTACGTGACTGCTCACGACATAACTAACAAGTTGTTTCATCTGTTTTATTTTTCATGTTTCTCATCGGGACGACGACGGGCCGTACTCATCCACGGCCGCTGATAACTCGGTGCTGGTGACGGCGACTCTCTAACTACGGTGATGGTGATTGCGGTGACACATTAACGCATTTGGTGATGGTTACATACGTACACATACGTACACACACATGTTTATTTAATTTATTTCGCATTTGCTTGAAAACGTTGCATTTATGCATTGAACATATTGCATTGATGCCATGTCGTTCGTTGACACTATTATCTATTACTATTATTTTATTAACTATTCATATACTAACGCTAACTGAATTATTAATATTAACGACGAAATGTGAATGTCCCCCATATTTTATCACGCATTATCTCACACGGACTGTTACAATCACTTCGCTATTTCCTCGAAAACTTCTGCGACCGTATTACCCTTTATTGGACGCCACTCGCGAAATTATCGCGCGAATCTGCATTTACACGCCGGTACCGTCTGCGGTTCCGTCCGCAAACTCCATCGTCACGAACGATCTCCGCGTTAAATTCCGCAAATGTCGACTGCTTCCCATTCGCTATGTTAAACCGCGTATCGTGTGTAAACGAAACGACGTTGCTTTCGCGGGCGAATTTGTGCCATTGATACATCCGTTCCCGCTCCACCGAACCAATCTCGGCTGATCCACTCGTTAATTACTCTCAATCCCCTTAAATTGATCACTGTTGCGGTGGCGACGCCATTACTGCTCATCGATCGATCTTCGATACGCGACCGCTTGCACTTTCCGCCCACCTTTTCTTTTGTGCCTTTTTATAATTAATGTGTGGCTTTAACATCTTTCATCGATTTTTCATATCGTGCCTTTCTGCGGCGTCTATTTATTTAATATTTCGCTTTTTATTGTATATCGATTATTATTAATTACAACAATAATATAATTTTACTCGATTTATACGTCAATGCCGATTCGTTTGTTTAATCCTATTTTTACGTCGCTCGCGTTTTTCCCATTTTAACTCGGCAGCCCTGTTGTCAGGCACCCTGAAGACCTATCAACGTGCGGCTTGCGACGAGGAAACGATGACGTTAAAATGCCCGCCTGGCACAACCATCCTTGTCGAACACGCTCAATATGGAAGAACGGGAATGTACGGCATCAGCAAATGCAACTCATCCGTTCCTACGATGATAGCGGGGGACAGACCGACGAATCACACATGCATCTGGCCGCAATCAGTGCAGGTATGTGCCAATGAAATTCTCTCATTCCGCACAGGTAAATGCCGATCGAGCGGCGCAGCGTATGCGGTTTTCAAGTTTATTGAAAATTATTGCTGCGTGAATGTATTGATTGATTTAACTAACTTAGACAATCTAATAGATAACATTTTGACAAGAGTTGATGACAAGGGTTTTTTGAAAATATTATTTTTTATTGCCGCTACAACAGTTAACGACAATTGATTTTTCTTTTCCATTAAAAAAATATTTTTTATTTTTTAAAAATAATTAAAATCTTTTGAGGCTCTAATTGATTATAGACATCATGCTAATAAGATTTTATAGTTTATTTTCTAAAATAATAATGCTAAAATCCTATATATTTGTATTTACCCCTCAAGGGTGCACATATTAACTCACTCGGGCCTACGGGTACACTGGGCACAAAATATCCAGTCGCAGTTTTTTGTTTATAATTTCACTCCTAATTCAACGTAGAGTTTTTTTAAAATTAAAGTTTATGCAATTCTGCGTAAAACGGACCCGTAAACGATTAGGTTTAATAAATCTAAAGCGGAAGTATTAATCATTGAAAAAAAGAAAAATTTTCGAATTTTCGCGTTTTTTAAATTTAATCTTCTGGTTCTAATTGACGAAAATAAAAATTTAAAAAAGCATTTTAAAGCGGAAAAGAAGTACTTCAACGATATGGTAACCGTTTTTTAATACGGCTTTTAGGCTCGTTTCTACCTGATCTTTATACCACCCGAATTAAGTTACGGGTCAAACGTACCCTGGGTACCCTTGAGGCGAGGGATAAACCGCTGACCAAAATTGTGTACACCAATACCAAGTACACAAAGTACACAAAAGTACACTAAAAGTACACTATTTTTGGGCATTACTAGTGAATTTTTTATGTAATGCCCACTAATGCCCCAAATCTGTACACCGCAATGCCCTCAGCGGTTTACCCCTCGCCTTGAGGGGTTAATATTGAATTTTATCATATAAAAGTTGACATCGAGTTATATCAATGTTCAAGTGCGAAATATGACATATTCTTTTTGTCAGAAGTTAAAAGGCAGATCACATAGGTATTTCTTGTGTAATGACGTAGCGCGCGAACTTTGCAAATTTGCTAAACTTGGTGAGACATGATTCTATTCTCCCGCGGAAAGTTTAATATTTGGACGTACTTTAAATTCCGATTATCTTCCGATTCTGCCTCTTCAGCTCCCGAAAGGAAGTTTTGCGAGGCCAAACTCCATTCGATCTGATTGTGAGCCACTTAAATTCAGAAGTTCTGAAGAATTCGAACACCGATCAAGTATAGGATGCATTATTTCCGTTTTGTTAACTGACATTACTGATTGCTCGTTTTATCTTGATACAATAAAAAAGAGATTTTACGCCGTCATTCACGTCTTCTCCGTTTCTGTGACAACACTTTCATTTGTCGGTCTCTTCGCCCCGAAACTTTATTCAACGTTTTACATTTATTAGCTCTTCGCGAACTCCTCATTTCTAACTCTGAGAAGGGCGCGAATGATATATTCATCTCACTTTCGTCTTGCTCTGGTTCTATCCCGTGTGAGTACCGAACTGGAAAGAATCGTAATCCGAATCCCACTTCTTCTATAGGGTTAACCTTTGTACGCTTCGAGCGTCGTAAACCTCAAACGCACGAACTTGTGCATGAATCAGAGCGCAGTCTTATCTTTTGGATGATTTTACACGAAATTGAGATTGCTGGATTTCTTCCTATTGCGATTATTTTTTCTATTTACGCTAAATATAGAACGATCCAGTTAAAAAATCTATTTATATTAACACATAAAATTGAATGTCTAAATTTAAAAAGCTGTAACATTTCGTATTCTCGCCTTTTTCTTTATGTTACGTTCCGTGCGATTTTTCAAAATTGTCAGTGAGTTTGATTTAAACGAGCTAAAGGAAGATGCTTCGTCAAAGACGACGCAACTCAGATGTAACTGTAAACATCGTCAAAGGAGCTTTCGCGAAATTTTCGCGAGAATGGTAATCGAGCAAGTCGGGAAGTCGAGGGAAAAGCATCGGTGTGTACGATTTATTCTCTCAACAGGAATGCAACGGCGGGAAGAAACTCCGCGAGAAAAGTTTGCGGAGAATGCGCCCGCACGAAAACTTGTTTTCTTTGAGCTTAATTCACTGGCAATTATGGATCTCGCGCGAGGGCGGGAAAAGGGATACATCCCGCGTTGGTCTAAAATCTTGGTTCGCGAAATAATGGTAACTGACCTGAAAACGGCACCCCTGTGTTTCGCGAAGCGTGCAACTGACAAATTCGTTTGAGGTCGCGCGGGCTAAAGGGAAGAGGGTAGACGAGACCCGGCGGTATAACGAGATTGTCGGTGACGAGTAAGCTGTTCTTAGAATATACGCGTTTTTTAGTCCCTCTTTTTTTGATATTAAATTATTCATTTATGACGGTCACGATTTAATTTTATTCAAGCGAAAATCGAGCGCGAGATTAATAACAATCTTATAGGATTATTTTTCTTAATTGAAACTTGGGGTATTACACTGAGAGAAAAAAAATGGTTGGAATAATAATAGTCTCACTATATTTTATAGTTAGTTCTGGCCTCAAACATATTTTTATAGTTCATTTAAATATGCAAAATATAGCAGAGTGAACACAGATTTATAGTCATCATCACTGACATAGTAAATTATTGTTATTATTACCATGTGTATAGTAAAGCATGCTATGAGAATATAATTACCTTACCAATATTTGCCAAATATTCCAATTGACTATATGAAATGGTTAATTTCTCTTATCATTCCATATATTCTATCTTACTATATTTTTACTTTAAATGATTATAATTATTGGTAAAAATTTTACATGGGTCACTTATACTATGCCTATATCGTAATTGTCATCAACATAAATGGTAACACTTACTATAAAAGTGATATTCCTAACTAATAATCATTTATTATGTTATTATAGTTCCAAATATCATACATTTTTTTCTCAGTGTACGGACGTATATATGTATATAATAAAGTTTTAGGTTTATGTTAGCGTCACTGAGCAACGATCTTCCGGAAGGATCAAGCGTCTCTTGATAATTCAGAATGGTCTCTTCGCTTCCATTCTCTCAGAAAAAAAAACGGTGTTATTCGTACAGCATTGCGATATAATAACTTACTTTTGGTATACAATAAAAATCTCCACCGATATCCATCGGTTTGCGGTTTTCGCGAGTCCACGTATCGATTTCATATTTCATATTCCACCGACCGAGGAAGGAACCATTGTACGTATGATCCCACCAGAATGTGAAAATGGAGTAACTCTTTTATTTTCGTCGACGATCTTATCCTCTTCTGCAGATCTTGCTTTTCACGAGATTTACGCTTTCTCTTGCACATTGCGCGATATTTTTTAGCCACCAGATATACGATTCGTTCACTGACGGTTACTTTTTAAGGTATAAATTTTATAAAACGCTACAATTTGCCTTTTTTTTCTCACTTTTATATGTACGCGTGATATATGTACGCGTGATATATTATTGTCGGAATTATGCTAAGAAATAGAATCTTCATTTATCCTTTTACAAAAAATCGAACCGTAAAGCAGTGATAGGTATAGTTTTACGATACTCGATAACCCACCTTACGCCAATAACTATCCGTAATGTTTTCTACGGGATTTATAGCGCTTTTGGGTCCTTTGTACGAGCAGATTGTAACATATACTACAAAGAAAATCAATGATGGTCGATAGTTCAACGGTAGTCCACAGGTCAGACACCGTGGAAAAATCTTCTTTCTGAACGATTTATTTGGTCTCTTAACAAAAGGTCGGCTCATAAAACAAGCCCATAGTGAAGTGTGCGTAATCTATTTATCATGTTCTCATATATTGGATCAACCTACGATCACAGTTAACTATGGACAATTTATGGCGATTTAAAGTACTTCTATTCTCGATTTATCGCTTTTGACTCTAGAGAGTTTACGTAAAATTTAAATTTATTCGGTTATTGAGCACAAAATTCGATAGATAGAAATTCAAACGATTGCAGGTCGTATCCGCATGAGGATTTAAAAATCATGAAAAATATCTAAAATGAATAATATACCTATACAAAATCTCTATTTATATATTATTGCACTAATAGAACGCTTTATTTTCTTCAAAACATTATAAAGAGAAATAAATAATGCATTGATAAATTCTTCTATAATAGAGGAAGCCTAGTCGAATCATATAATAGTCTCGAAATGTGACTTTTTCTTTGTATCGATTTTTTAAAATTTTGATTTGATCTAATTGCAAGATGTTTGACGTCAAAACGTGAGATGGAGAGAATCCTATGTAATATAATACACTTCTAGTTCTGGTTACTAATTTATATCGATGTATCCGTTATTTATCATGAAAGAATTGACTAGATTCGATCAAATCGCGAGAACGCGACCACTCGCGTCATTGCTTCCAATGCACACGAGAAATTCCTGGTCGCCCGATGACGCTCCTGTTTCCACGACGGAAGTGTTTCCGGCACGACTGGACGTGAACGAATCAGCGCGGCGGTACTTTTTCCGGGTACAGGTTGCATGGGAATTTCCGATGCTGGAAAAGCGTATCCCTGAATGAAGGCGTATTCCCGGTAGAACCATAAGGAGAGTTCGACTCGAAAGTGGCTCCGTGCCTCGCCGAGCGATTCGAATCTCGCGAAAGGGCTTTTCCGCGCGAGTGCTTACCCTCTGCGCAACTTCTCGGCGACATACGTCGCTGCTTCCATAAAGAGGTAGGAATTTAAAGTCGCGGCTTGCCGGAATAAAAGCGACGGGTGCGCTCGCGCGCGTCCGTAGACGCGTTCTTCCGCGAGGAACGTATGTAAATCGCGACTGAAAGGAAGATCGGAGAGTGAAGTGGATGTGCAAATATCGATAACGAGAATTCGCGGAGGTATTTACGTATAAAGAGCGGGTATTACGAAACGGGTAGATTTAGATGGAATTATAACAGAATAAAAGGAGATAGTTCGAGATTGGTTGTCGGGTAAGGGTAGAACACTAAGAGAAGGGATTGTTTTACGGTTCGAGCTTTGTTGCGAGGTCAAATGTCTGTGTACTCTAAAGATTGAGACCCGATATGCTGATCCTTCGGTTTATAGTTCCATTTTATCGCTCGAGGACTTACGTTGCTTTCGTGGCGCTTTGTACATCTAGTGCGCTACGCTACAAGCCGAAGTTCTTATTCTTGTCGCGCGTCATATATAAGTAATATCCAAGATACGCGAATAACGAGCGAGCGTATCTCCTAAAGTATATTGAGGACTCCGTGTATTGCTAATCATGTTGCCTTACGGCAAGTCGAAGTAGCTCAACTAATATTAAAGCGATGGTCCTACTTGTGCCGAGATTGGTTTGTTAGTTTACGATATCGGGTCTTTATACAACAGCAAGAGAAACGTAGCGGTTTAACGGAATTACGCGTCCTGACTGTGGCCTCTGGGGCAAAGTTGCTCGACGGAACGGTAAACGTTTACTTATAGTGACGGACGACATGGAAACGGTCAGAATGTATCGACGCACGCGGAAAATCGATTTCTCCCGCGGGAACCCCTCGCCGCATGCACGTGAAATGCAGGAGAATGGCCCAAGACGGAAACTCCGAAAGCCGATAATTAGATGGATATCGTATATACGCGAGAACACATACGCGATCGAGTCACATGCGGGAATCTCAACGCGAATGTGTCGGTAGCAGCTTGAAACCTGGAAACGTAATTTCCACATTTCCCACGGTAAGGTCTTCTGTCTTCCTTTATCTCCCATGGGATATTACAACTACTACAACGAACGTTTTTTTCCGTGAGCATTTTCGTGAGCGAGTTTATCGACTTTTAATTATCACGTGATACGAAGTGGGTGGATTTAACGTAATCGGGGAAATATAAAAAATATTAAAAAATGTATTAATATGCAGTGGGAGTATCTTTTTATTAACATAAATTTGAAATTAAAACGTGAAAAGAGATAATATTATTTAATTTCTTAAAAGAGGTTTCTTAAAACTAAAATCTTTTCAAAGTCACTCGCGTACCTTAAGAAGTTGCATTCTTATTATTATATTTTATATGACATGGAATTACTGACGTAGAGTTACACGTTACCCGATTAAAATTACTACTCACTTCATTAAGATGCCGTTCACGTAATGCGATTAAATTGCGTTTAACGTAATCAAGCTTGAATGAGGCAATGTAACTTGAACCTTCGCACGCAATTAGCCGATTGAAAATGGAATTCTAGGAATTCTGGGCGATGTGCGGATATCACCAGGCGGTATCGGATAACCAATGACTCCCGAGGAATGCGAAACTTGGAAGGATGATTTTCCGTGATGACATTACTCGCTTCTGATAGCTGAAGTCTTTGCGCTACTCAAGCGGAAATTTTCTTAATTAAAAAACCGGTACACTATTTTTCTTTGTACGCGCTCGTTCACGATTTTATCTCTTTCGTTCTGTCCCTTCCGCAGAATCCAATCGTTGCATTTCCGGGTAACGTTGAAAACGCATTTCCGTGAAAGTTGGAACACGATTTTTATTTCACTTTTTGTTAAGAGAGTGTAACCATTTATTATATAACTGTCCTTTATTCTGACATTTTTTATCCATTTATGGATGTTTGTAATTTATTCTTTGCAATATGATGTTTACAGAGCAAGTTAAAAATTCAAACTTTTTTATTTATATCTCTACGAGCAGCCCATCGCTCATCTTGCCGATTTATTCTCGCATTGCACGCAAATATTGGCACATGCCATACGATTTCATTATGCGGGTTGACCTCAGCAATATTAGTTTTACTTTGTCCGGCAGTTTTTCATAAAAAGCAGAAATAATCTCATTTCAAACTCAAACTCGTCGGCGGAAAGGCTCGGCCGCAAAATTAAGTCTTTATTTCGTAAAAGCTAACTGGTTCAGTTGAAATTGTCACAGTTTGTCCATCGTTGTTGATATCTTTTTTTTTATCCAGATGAATACCTTCCACGGCAATTGCAATAACCGCGGCAAAGGGTGCAGTCACTGTAATTTTAAGCTTGGACTTCAAAGCATCATCGAACTAGATTATTCCGTTGATGCATCTGTTTGTTCACGTTATCATATCAATCTCGGTTGGATTTCTCCTTTTTTCTCTCAGTGATCTGTGTATAATTAATACATCTATTTGTGACGATATATTAATATCATCTCCTTATTTCAAGATAATTTTCTTCTATTCTATTGCAAACTTTCTGTTCGACAATTCGGCACGCCGTTTAATTAACCCTATATACACGTAAGGTTGCCAAGTATATCCGGTTTTGAACCGGACTGTCAGGTTTTCATAGGTCTTATCCGGTGTCCGTTTGAAAAGTCAAACCGGACGTCATATATCCGGTTTTTAAGTATACCTAATTAATAAAATAAAATTTAAAACATGAAGGGAAATTTATAAACAGAGTTCGGATCTCGGCGACAATAACCTTTTCATGAGCTTAGGCTTTAATCCTAGAATGATGTCACAAATTTCATTTTTCTTACTAAAATATGTTTATTATTAAGATATAACGTTTTCTTATATTTGTTCAAAAATATATATTTTATGTTTCGTAATTTACGAAATGTTTATAAATTTTGTGTTTTATAATTTACGAAATATGATGTTACATGTTGAAAATATGTTTTATTTTTTGTGTTCAATAATAAAATGTATTTTATATTAAATAAAAGTAGTTTACTGTTTCATTCAATGAAATCCTGTTTTTAAAGCTGTGTGTCAACAATATTGTAAATAATTTTTTATTAAATTTTGTATTTAATCTAGTTTTATGATTACATTATTTCTGTCCGGTTAGGTTTTGTTACCAAAGAGGAAATATACAGTAATTTAAACTTTTGGAGTTGGCTACGCTATATACACAGGACATTGTTTTCATAATATATTATGTTAGAAAGTAAAATTCTAACATTCCTTAATTGCGCATTTTGATGCTTGATCAGAAAAGATATAAAGTGATATATTTTGTGATTCTTATCGATCCTGATCGCAAAGTGAGCGGATCTTCTCATTGACGAGTTAGCACGCACTGTTGCAGATGGTAGTCGGAGTCTGTCAGAAAAAGCGGCAGTGCAAGTTCAACACTAACCCGAAGACTTTCCAAGGTGATCCCTGCCCCGGATTACGGAAGTACCTCGAGGTCGCCTACAAATGCCGTCCCTGTAAGTAGTCTCATCCGTATATACATATACAGATACTCCCACACGTACACGTCAGCACGGATGCATACGCGAACGTGCGCGAGATCGAGCTGTGCCTTCGGGAGAGAGAGAAGGGATCGTTTTTCTCCGAGACATCTGATTCCTTTTTATGCGAACATCGAGCGTTAGGTCGGTTCGCCGCCCGCATAAGAACCGACGATATCGATGAAATTCCTCGCGCGACACGCACGACGGATCGGCGGCAGGCTCGCGGGGAAATTCTCAGGCGCGACGTGATCCGGCAAACTCCGACCGATCCCGAGCTGCGGGAATATTTACTGCGGCCAAAAACGTAATTTCGCGATCATTCCAAGACCGAGTAAGAATTCAAGTTAAATCGAAGCTTGACTATAAGTAATATAACTTGCGATGGATTTAATTTTTTTAGTGATTTGCCTACATTTTATGGTGAATTTGCTTACTGCGTTTTAGATGACTAACAAGTAAGAATAAGATAAAAAATGGCAAAGGACTATGACAATCGGGCACATTTTTGTACAACCAATCCGATTGACTCCAAACTTGGCACAGACACTCCTTACCGCCTCTAAAGACGTCCAGTAATTGTCACTTATTGTTAGTGAACAAATCGGTTCAAGGTATCTAAAATGCCCAAAAACCAGATTTGGACGGCACCGTCCCAGGACAAGTTTGGAGAACAGTGCATGTCTACGGGGTTCCTCGTAGTGATGAACAAGACTTGTACCAGAAAGAATCAGTCAGATCAGGTCGCTGAATGAAGAAAAACAAGCGTACCTGGCCGAGAGACAGAAACAAAAAGACCGACTTTCTCATTGACGATATGTGCTCGCATCGCCTACCTTATCAGGAGAGTTCTGTTTCGATATCTATTTTATCAATCGTTTGCCATCTCGCATTAAGTGCTCCCGGTTCATTACGAGGTCCCCTGTAGACATGCACTGTTCTCTAAACTTGTCCTGGGACGGTGCCGTCCAAATCTGGTTTTTGGGCATTTTAGGTACTTTGGACCGATTTGTTCACTAATTGTAAGTGACAATTACTGGACGTCTTTAGAGGCGGTAAGGAGTGTCTGTGCCAAGTTTAGAGTCAATCGGATTGGTTGCACAAAAATGTGCCCGATTGCCATAGTCCTTTAATATGAAACAAAATAGTAATAATTTATTTGTCTCTTCTCGAACAGCCCATTTTAACGCTGTTGTTTTAGACATCAAAGTTTATAAATTTTCACTTTGTATTGCATGGAATTTCACTGCATTTGCTATGCTGAGCTTAGCGCGAGTAACAAAAGCGTGCGTTTGAACTGTAACAGTGATATCAGGGATCTATACATACGCATTCACGTAAAGCAATGAGGACAACCTGTTGCAGTAACAAGCTTCAAGTAATTTTTGCTACGGAGTATAGCAAATACTCCATCGCGGCGCGTTTTACATTCTGTAGGTCCGCACTGGTTCCTGCAGTCCTCAAGCCACAGTCATCTCATTGTTTACTGCGCACACGGTAAATCCAAGTGCTTTTTCGGGGCACTGCTGGCAGCGTTAAATCACTCTCCCGAACAAAGGTGTGTCAGTTTCGCGTGTTGAAAAAGGCTACCGGTACAACATAAGCGCAAGAAACATGGCTTCGTAACCGGTTTGTTTTAGTTCGATACGATACGGGAATGTTGAATAGCAAATCCGCAAAATGCTTATTACTTCTTTGATTTCTCTCACAATTTTACAAGATGTTTGACTATAATGTATAGAAAATATTAAACGTATTGTACATTGTAGATAGTATTGAAATTTATTTTTTGAACTGAATCGAGAAGGATATATATTTTTATGACAAAATTCGATTATTTACAATCTGTGAGCTTGCTTTCGCGAATTTATTACGTTGCATTTTACACTTTTAAAAATATCGCGTATGTTTTTTTATGCCATTTGCACCGACACAATCTGATAATATTGAAGTACTAAATGCATTATTTTCTATATTCTGTTTCCATGTAACTATATATTGTTAACAAGATATGATATAAAAGCCATTTCAATTTTTCAAAAAAAAATGTCATATTTTGCGCACGCTTTGAATCGAATATTTTTTTACCTACAAGTATTACTAAAAATCGTAAAATTGAAAACTCTGATACATTCTAAAATTTGGTGAATGATCAATTTTTAGTGACTCGTGCAGCATTCTTTATAGCTGTTAATTATTGTATTTTTATTATTGCATATACATATATATATATATATATGAGTAGCTTTTAACCTATTAATTTCAACTACTACTGAAAAGTAGTTTTTAAAAAACAGATAACATCTATAGTAAAAATAATACATATTTATTAAATAATAATTAAATATAACAAATTAATTATATTATATATATACACTTATTTTTAATTTCCGTATTTCGTAAACAGTTTTAGACATAATACATTTCTAATTTCTAAAGTTTATTATGTTTACGATAAGCTTTTTCGTTTATAATTTACATTTAAGAAAAGGATAATAGAATAATATAATTGAATGCGCGGTAAATGCGGTAACATCGAGTAAATGAAACGAAAAATACTGCGCTTGATATATCCAATTCTCATTTGATCATAAAGTAACTTACAAGACAATTTTTGCTTAACAAGCTTCGCAATCAGCCTGCGAGATCGTTTTCAGAAGAACAGTGAGCGCAGGAATGCAGAACACTTGAACAGATACGAAGAAAAGTTCAGGAAACGAGAGTACATATTATGGCGAGCGAGGTTGAGAAGTTTTCCTGGCGTATTTGCGCCGTGTAATATAGAAGACAATGGCTTTGAATACCGTCTTGGGAGTTCTTGCCTTAAGATGTTCCAGAATAATCTTTAATGCGTATAAAAAGATTGTGATCTAATACAAAGAGGTTCCAAAATTAACTTTCACATTAGAAAATCTATTTAACGAGAATAAGTGATTAAAATTAAGAGCAAATAGTTTATTTTATACTAAATGAAATTTGAAATGAATATTTTAGTTAATTTAAAATTCTCAAAAGGAGCATAAATAAAAATACTTCAAATATTTAATATTATATAAATTAATATTACATATTATATATATAACGCGGAACATATAACATAATCGTGTTTTAAGTAGTATGACAGTAGTAAAATTATTCGCAAACGGACAAGTAGTATAGAACGACAATTTATGTAGCATATTCGTAGATGTACAAATGTAGCAAATTAGTAAATGGATTAGTTTTCGAAAAAAACTTACATTAAAAAAGTCGAAACATCAAATAAATTTTGTCTATTGAACAAACATCGTATTATTTATTAATAGGTGCACTTTTTTATCAATAGTGCTATGATCATGTTAAATTTTCATATTAATTCATTAGTTTTGCAACGTAATAGTATAAAGTAATATAATAATACAAGCATTTATAATTAATTTCTGTTGCATGAAAAATATGAAAGAGGATAAATTTATATATGCTGCTTTAAAATATATAGAACTTCGGAGACAGATTATGTTGTGATTATATAACGCAAATTATTTTGTGCATCATTTTTCGCACTGATAGTTCTGCAGAGTACGGCTTAAGTATAATGCGTAATTTTCTGTCTGCGAAATGATGAGTGCAGGAAACTATAAGCGAAAAACCCATGTATCCCGTAAAACGTTCATTTCACAAAACTTTTATTTTAATTTTCTCTTTTTTTCAAAGTATAGTGTCGCATATACAACGACGAAATAAAAACCACAAGCAGTCATTTAGAAAGCATGCGCTTGCACTTCGCAGTTCACTAACGGACACGTAGGAAATATGACGATAATAGCGACGCTTTAGATAAAAGTTTATTCTTCCCAGTTTTTATAATATGAAGCAACATATGCGTGTCCATTGCAACTACATGCAACTTTGCTACCACAATGTTATAATACTTTTATTATTTTATGTAAATCCGTTGTGTAACGCATTGAATATGCAAACTGCAGAATTTCACATTTCTATAACTTTATTTTAATTATAATGACATTTTCAAGCAAGCGAATGTGTTTTCTCATTATTCCCTAACAATACGATGCATCTATAAATTACGTCAAATTAAATTCTTGCAATTCTGCTTATAGCACACGTAGTGAAATATAGATATGTGTATGTCCAATAATTTTACGGCACATTTTTATCGAAACAGAGAGGAAGAGAGACAAAGAGAGAAGAATCCATTATCTCTGAATAAAGTCCTATTCGTGAATCCATTAAAATGTATATTCGCGTTCCGCGTATTTGCATCCGTCACAACTTCGCCCAAAAACGAAATACCCGAGCGTTGGGATGACGCTTGTACGTGGCTAACGCGGTTGTCCTCTGTAATACATCACGGGACGATTACATATTACAGGTGTCGCGTTACGTGCCAAAGCCAGCCGACACCTCACGCGCCGCCCGCAAATCTATCCGACGACAACACGTGCCACTTATTGCACCGATGTACACGCACAATAAGCCGCGTATACGAACGTGCTTAATCTATCTAATCAATTTTTGCTTCGTTTAGCCGACCGATGATCAATGTAATGAGGAGTAAACGAGGTTGCTTCATGTTTCGCACCGCGATGGGATTTGCAACGCGTATAATGAGCACTCAGATCGCAATCGGATAGTATTCATGCACCTGAATACGAGTAATGAATATAAGCATTTTTAGGTGCCCGATTTCCGTTTATACACGAAATCTAAATTTTATTTTGAAAAGTTTTAAACTCCGAAAGTCGTTGCAGTGATTTTTTCACATTGCGCGCATAGTACATTAATTACAGAATAATGCAATTGTTTATCACTATAATGACACTTGACTTGATAATTTGTGTAATTGTGTCTGTCCATTTGTTTTTATTTCTTTTCTTATGTTTTTTTAATCCTTCTACAGGGATCATTATTACACGCTACGCGCGATTCACTCATCTCGGGGTCTAATAGACCGTCCTTATCTGCTCCTTGGCTTTGTCGGCCACCCTCGACACGTATTCCTCCTCCGCGTTATTCGCGTCCACACCGCACCGAAGTGGAGTGTTCGAAAAAGGGCCGGACGTACCTTGAAAAGAATTCCATTCGTCGGCGTACACGGGCCGCTCTGGGTACCGACGTGCCCTGTCGGGAAGAGAAGGGCACGTACTCGCTCGCGTTTACCTCCTTTCTCGCCCCCGCCCCATGCACACCAGCATACGTGGAAACTGGAGATTCCATCGATGTCAGGAAAAGTAGGTCGATCGAAGTTCCAGCCTTTTGCTGAAAAAGCGAGGAGCCGGCTCCATTGTCGCTTCGAGTAGTCCACCGTCGAGGGAATTACCTCTCTCCCCTTTCAACCCTCTTTCCACCACTCTTCTGCGCCATGGCGGCGCTTCCTCTTTTTTGCCAATTAAAGCCCCAGACTGGACATTTCTCTCTCTCTCTCTCTCCATTCTTCCTCCCCCCTCTCTCTCTCTCTCCTTTTTTCTCTTGCTCTCTTGAGCTCCGCGGAGTATCCCACGGCAATAAGGAAGTTCCGCGAGCTCTCTCGCGTATACCATGGATTCGCTCTTCCGGGTGAAATTTCACGGGCCATTGACGCCCCGGTCTTTGATATGTCCGTTGGATAGCGCTGGCCACTTCTACGTGGATACGAGCCTCGAGAGAGCTCCAGCAGGTATGGCGTGGCGATTTTTGCTTTGCATGTAACGTGGTCGTAATAGCGCGATACGGGCAGTATCCCACGTAGGAAAATCTTAGGGACGTTCGAACCGACGCGACGTAATCTTATGCGCCATGGATAACGTGGAAGATTGTATGTATTACAAAGAGTAGACCAGCTCCACGTTTTAAAGTCACCCTTTATGATATTACGGTATCGCGATGGCATTATCTTTTATTACAGCCAGGGATGGTTAATTCGGGTTAGCTTAACTTTCGAATACCATAGCTGTAGCTTGAAGAATTAGGACTTTACACCAATTTTGGGGTTTTGAATGTCATGAATGAAATATATAAATGAGAGCAATGCAAACTTTTATCATTATATTCTAGAACAAAGGGTCTTTTGTTATAATAAAATAATAATAACATCTGCTCGTTAGAGTTAGAGTTTAGATTAGATGTATTTGTTAGCGTATATGGGACAGCGCAAATGGAAAAAATATATATATGTAGAAAAACACGATTTATTTGGATAGGAATTAAAAGCATAAAATACAATAAAAATATAAGCGATATTGAATTTAAAAAAATTAAAATATTATATTTAAAGTAGGCCAATTGATGTTTATATGTTATGAAATAACAGAAAGAATGTGTATGTTAAAAGAAGTAACTCATATTTATTTTATTATATTAAAGCTGAATTTATTATAGGAGCTTACAAAGAGTTTTAATTTTTGTATATTTTAATATAGTTCTCGCCACAGCAACACTATATCAGTGCAACTGTTCTTGTTAGTTAAAGCTCGGTGCAGGTAGTATATGCGCGTAGAGAGAAAACGAAAAATATATGAATCCAGAAAAACACGATATTTTTGTCAGAGGAGCGAAAATATGGGCTAGAAAAAAATAAAACTAGATGTAGGTCAGCCATTGTTTATAGTAGTATGAAGTAAAGACAAAAATGGCTGATACAGCGGATTGGTAAGATTAGCCGATGTCGTTACGTTGGTTTTGGCACGCTGGCGATCTCGGTGAAGCTATCGTGTCAAACAATGTGTGCACGGCTCGCGCTGCACGTAATTTCGCCTTAAATCGCGGTGGTAGCCATTGGCCTCGGTTCGCCGGTGGAAGAAGTTCGAAAGCCAACGACGGCAACCACCGTAAATCGCCAACTCAATAAAGCAGGGCATAACACTTTATCTCGGGCATAAGTGCAACCCGCCGACTTCCGTGCGTGGGTAAGAAACATGGTCGCGGTATGAAAAGATGTTGCCCGGCGTAGGATCGCTGGGTTATGGTCAAACTTGTTCTTCCGCAACAAAACCGCGATACATCAACGAGTTACCACGGTGTTTCGCTGCACTCGAGCGCGGGTGGATTCACCGGACGTACATTGCGCATCCGGAATTTTTATCGCCAATTTTGCCGCGACGAAACCGCGTTTAATAACACATTTAATTGTAAGTTTACGAGGGTAGGAAAGTTAAGAAAATAAAGCTTTTTAAGTTTTTAACCGGAAAAGCGGCTTTATTGTCATTTTGAAGAAGAAAGGCAATAGTATTGCGATTTTTGTTGGCCAAAGTAAGATCTGCGAAAATCGCACCACCATGCGAATTCACTGATATAATGGTTGCACTAAATCTGCACGTGAGCAATCTTCGCAAGATTAATATCTTCAGCTGACAAATATCGTAACTTCGTCCGTAATTCTTTGTTGGTGTTGATCGCTGTACTTATGTATGATGAAGCTTTTGTATCGTAGAAAATGTTTAAAATAATTACTGATATTCAAGAATTTGCAAAATTCCCTTTTTGATTTATCTTCGTTCGTCCGGTATTCACGATTAGATATCAGCGTAGACCGAACGCCGGCAATCCGTAAGCTCCCAAACTGCATCCGTCGCAAGAAATTTCCCAGCGCGACGCGATTTCTGTACCCCGCGGAGGGAGAAACGCAAAAACGTACTATCGGCAGCTGCAAGCCATTCCGGTTCATTGAAATTCGCGAATGCAACGTTATATCGTAACGAGACGAGTAGACAACGTCTGTTTCACCCCGAGGGAACGCCCGTTCGTAAGAAAGCGATCGTGTCTCCTCCGGAGTGGAATTCACGATTCGTCGCAATCTCCGATAAAATAGGAAGTTCTTTGTTTGTTTCATTTTTTCTCTTGCTGCGAGAACGATGAAAAACAAGCGCGATCGCTCGCTAATAAGGTACACTTCATAAACCGTCGTCGCGCGAACATAATTGCGTTTTGCGCGGCGGCGACGCGACGGCGCGACGGCCGCTTTATTAAAAGCCGGTTTTGTGGTTTCAGATGAGTTCAGGAGTAAGGTGGCTTGCGAAAACGATGTCATCAATCTCGTTTGCCATCCTGGCCAGAGGGTGGCGATTTTCAGCGCGTCCTTTGGTAGAACGCAATACGAATCCCTGCAGTGCCCGCAGCCGCTGGGCGTGCAAGAAGAAAGTAAGTGCCGTCATCAATTAACGACACCTTGCGTCTCTCCGTTATAATTTACGATTATTATAACTTATTTTTTTAAACCCTTCCTTTTTTTACGTGATTTTTGTGATACGCCTGTTTGACATCGTATTACTTGTTATTGAAGTAGTAAGTAGTCGGACATAAACTGGGCTTCAACGCGTTATGAACTCTCGCGTACCTACTCTTCACGTTTTCAATATCGTCTCGGTTTTATGTCGCGTCGTTTCGAGTAAAAAAATTTCGCATCGTAAAAAATATTAAAGTGACCACACTCTTTGAGATTATAGCTGACGTTAAGTACTTACGCAGGTGTAAACCCCGCGTGTCATTAAAGTAATGACAACCATCATATATCATCGTCGTGTATATAAGTATCAAATCGAAATCCTGCAAATCGGACGACAAATTGTAGGATTTTTTGAACGCTTCAGTTTCTAGTGATATAACGAGGATCGATCGATAATCTCTGTCGTTCATTTCTTCTGTTTGCCGATGAGTTTTTCTGCAGAGAAGCCTTCGAGTCGATGTTTGTCCTAGTTTATTGTCATACTTGGCGACGAGATTGCGACTCTTTCTTCCGTGGCTGCCGAAGTTTCGGATGAGGTTCGCGCGATGTGGGAAGAGAAAATTAAAGTGAGTTCTCCCGCAGGGTATTCTTAAAAAAGAAAGTCGAGTGTTTCCGTTTCCCAAGTGGAGCGTGATAATTCAATGACCGACAGATGCATTTGAGCGCCAAATGTGACGTTTGATATCGGGAAAGCCTGTTATTCGCGCGTCGAGAGAGGCGCACATCGCTACTTTTAATTCAAAAAGGACGAGGAGCTGTCTGCCTTTCGTTCTTAAGATGTGGTTTTATTTAACTTTTCAAAGTAAATTCTTTTAACTCGCGAATGAATGCTCTGGTCGACCGCTCGCGTTCCCACGACGACTTTTTTGTCCCGTCCAATCAATCGACTCCTAGGAAAGCGCACGGACAGAACGCTGAACGTAACGAGAGAACGTAAACGAGAATGGGTCCGCGAAGACTATAGTTGTACTACTGATACTTTAACGATACCATTTAATTCTGAAACATTGAAACGTTACTGTTTGCGTACACATTTAAGAATGTCCTTATTTATCTGACCGGTCTCTACTGTGTTCTTTCATTTTCAATATTATTCCATGTCTGGAATTTTAATAATAATTTCAGAGATTGCTTTGATCATTAAGATAATAGTTCGTACATGATGGAATTATTTTTATGATCTTACTAGCTGACTAATTTTAGAGACAAAACTAGAAAGAGAAGTCAGAGAAAATAGTCATAAAGAATCAGTTACTCTCAGTTAATTTTATATGAAGAGACTTCATTTATTTACCTTTTTACTCTTCTTAAGAGAAAATATCATTTCCGTCTACTTTATAGGCAAAGGAAATTCTGGTTTTACAGTTGTATGAATAGCTCGGCTCTGTTCACGATGATCCAATAAATCTTTCCATCCCACACAATTCCTTGGTCCACTTGTCCGGTCATCATCCACCAACTCGTAGAGCTACCCTTTAACGCGAAGGGTCGAAAGGTTGCTTGAGTGCGACAATAAGGAACAAAATCTACGGAATGGTGCCGCGTTATAATAGTGCTTTTCGTGCTTCTTTGCCATGAATGGCTCGTGGTCGCCTTGATATCCCTTCACGAGACGCGCTGCGTCGTCACGTCTCAGGTCTCGACGTGAGCGATACGTACATTTTCTCGCACAAAAGAGTATCGGAAACTCCGAAGACTTCCTGCTCTTCCTTCGATTCCGTCTTTTCTGTCATTCTGCGTGAAGTCGAATCGATAAATTCTCATTCTTTCTCAGACGCGACTGTATATGTATTGTCGACCAGTTTTTCGAAATCTTATTCAATAACTAAAGCAACGCATCACGCAGTGTTTTCCGTAAATCATAAACGATATAAGCAGAATCTTACAAATATTTTATAAACATTTGAACGCGATCTCGCGAAATAGCAGATCCTTCTCAAATTGAAGAATTAATTGCATGTGGGAATTGCGTTTTGCATAATACTTACGTTTATGTTTAATCTAACCAAGTAGAGATGGACTTATATACATGTGGCCTTTGAAAGTTCTATCTGTAATTTTTGTAAGTTGTGTACATAGAATGAGCTGGCCATCTTTTTTGTTTTGCCTTTGCGAAGTTGTTATTGCGAAATATACAAACTTCGTTACTTCGTTCGCAATTCCGTGTAAAATGCTCTATATGGAAATATCAAGAATAGGTTTTTTTTAATTTTCTTTTATAGTGCACGTTTTGTTACTGTTACCGTTATACTGTTACAGCTTGCATGATGGACTTCGCAACGGAAACCGTAATGCAATTATGCCACGGTAAACGACGATGCTCGGTGGTGGCTAACAGCACAACGTTTGGCAGAGCAGACCCTTGCAGCCCAGATAGCAAAACGTATCTGAAAATCGTGTACACCTGCGGTGAGCGAAAAAAGTTCTTTTGTCTTCAATTTTTTCATCACGAAATGATCAAATGCGTCTCACAATATTGTAGCTAATGATCCATTTTTAGAAAGTTTATTTTAACATAGTTAATCGTAAATTTATCTTTTTGAATAATATAAATGTCCGTATATTAGAAATCTTGATAAAGAATAATAGCTTCGGCTAATTTTAAACACGGATATGATCTAATACTAAGAGACACGCTGTATATTCTGCCGTTTGTAATCCGGTTCGCAAGGAAGTTGATGATTGAGTTGCAATAACATAATGAAAAAATAGCGATAAGGGATCTAGTATCTAGTCGTGTAGAGAGAAAAGTAATTACTTATTTAAACGAGAAAATTGTACGAGCGTTTTTCCGAGAAAGTGTAGCCGGCGGCGATACACCGTTGCAATCCTTGAAAAGTAGTGAGAAAAACTGATATTGCAGGCCGTGCAATAACGTGTTCGGTAGAGGATCTATCCGGGGCTTGCTGCACAATGGCGTATAATGAGCGCAGGAACGCTCTTCTCTGAAGAGAAGTTATTTTATTGCAAGGTTCGAAGTGACTTGGCGCGGCAGCAACGAGTCAGCGACAGCTTTAAACAAAATGACGTCGTCGCAAGATCTTTCCTTCAGGACGAGATTCGTACTGAATTTCGCCCTCAACATTTTTAATGGGCACTCTCCCCGGGAACGGTACGTCACGAAGAATAGCGAAAGAAACTGTTGTGAAAACTGTCGACGAAAACTAACGAGCGGCATCACTGGAGCGTATTCCGAGCAGGACCTTATCCCCTTGAGAACGGAAAACTAGAATTTCCAGCTATCGTCGTGATGTAATTTCGACGAAATGTGATTTCAGCCTGCGTGTTTACTTGTTTGTTTACATAATAATAATTTTATGCGAATGTCGATTACATCGTGCTAGTTCACCACATTTTTGAAAAACTAATCAAGAATTCGCCGCAATCTAAAAAAAACGTTGTGTAAAACGGGTTTGCAAATGCGTCTAGCCGCAATATTTGCATCGTCGTTGAATTTTCGAGCGCGAGTACACACGCTCGTGTACAAACTCTTTTCGCGAAAATCTTCGAATCTTTTCAGCGAAGCCGCAGCGCCGCAATAACATTCTTCGCGAAAAGTTGCACGCGAATTGGGAGATGTTAACAGGGGAAGTTTTATACTACTTGCTAGATGCTTATGCCGCCCTCGCGAGAGCAACGAAAAAGCGACGCACGTCGTCACAGTGTTACTTCAGTGCTCCAATCTTTTTTACTCTTATAAGCGAAATTACACATACCTCGTACACGTACATTCTGTTAGCAAATAGCGCGGTGCGCTCTTATAACCAGGTATTACTTTGTTGCGAAATACCTCGTTTACATTAATCGTAACCATCTTTTACCTCCTTAACAAAGGAAGGAAAGCGCGGAAAAGAAAGTACCGTGTTATAAAAATACGCTGTAATTTTTCTTGAAACGTGTAAAATTTATTCCTACCGTGGAAACTGGCTCGCGAATTCTTTGCTATAAAATTTACTTTAAAAATTGGTGGAAAAAGGAAACCGGACGAGAAGGAAGAAGTAGATTGAAAAATAGTTCAAATATCAAGATAGTATTATGAATAATACAATTTAATGAATAATATTATTTTTTATCTTAATATTTTTATTTAAAGTACTCATACTTAAAATATTCTCTTTCGATCTCACTTCGACGGCACTTCGGAGTTTACGCGACAATCATAAATTTCAGATATAGCACAATTGCGAAATGCATCTCTTTCATATTTTACTAATATAATACGGATTAAAATATTTTGATTAAAAAGATTTGAGTTGAATTTTTCGAGCTGAAATTAAGTCGCGATTAAAATGGTAAGTGCCTCTTGGTAGTGGAAGAGCAGGGAGTTGCGTTGGCCCTTTCGTGGCTCGTCGCACGTCAAATTACCAGCCGTAAACGACCGTGCACGGATTATGATTCGCGCGACGTAGCCGAGAACGCATTTGCATGTGCCTGTGAATGCCCGATGCGAGCTCATTAGTCAATGTCACTTCGGTTCCTGTTACCGACCGGCAACGTTTGTGAGAGAAAAAAAAAAGAATCGTCGCTCGGTATTCTAATTTGGCGGCGAGTCATGCATAGTTCTTCGTGGCACGCGGCTTTCCCGGTGGCCGCGAGCAAAATATGCGCATTCGTTGGTACGTGAAAAAATTCGTGAAATAATAAACGTCCGTCGATCCGAGTTGGTCGCATCTCCTCGCGTATCGAACGTTTTGAAATATCGTAAAACCACATTTTACAACAATTTTTATAACAATATTGTTATAAAAATACCCGACTGACTGCACAAACGCGGGATTTGTGGATAAGATGTTAACATCGCAATATAAATGATTTATGGTCCATTTATCAAGTTTTTTTTTCGTCCTTTTCCACTTTAACAGAGCGATACATTATTTTTTTCCTTCAAATTGAGGTTGCTTATAATATGAAAAAATTATATGTGATTTCGAGATAAGTTTGTGTGTGTTGCAAATTCTCTTATTGAATAGCATAAAGAGAAGATTCCTATTAAACTTATTCATTGAACGATGTTTAAAGTAATTCGAGGTATTCCAAAGCAATATTAAACCTTCCTTCTTATTTATGCATATATGCGCACACGTTGCCAAGAGAACATGCTCGAGGAATAACAAACTGGCATGATAAGAAAATAAGGCTTGTTATGAATCGAATTTTTTCGCGGCGAACGTAGATTACTGGTTCAGAAAATCAATTTCTATAAAAATTACGATGAAATTATTTTATTCGTTACAATGCTTTCAATAAAATTGACACTAAACGTAGAGATGAAAGCACAATAATGAAATATTGGTTATTTTCTATAAATCACATCCATTATGTTTGAATTTTGTATGCATTTTGAACTTTAAAGAGATATAGATTCAAATTATACAAACTATTGCATATCGTAAATATGTACATTTGAATAAAAAATTAAAATTATATTACAATACAATATTTTAAATTTATGTGTTATATGGTATATTTACAATTTTTTAATTACATTTTCGAAGATTAGCAACAGAAGTAAACTATTATACAATGTAAGTGTGACCATTTAATGAGACTTGCAGTTAAAAGATGACAAAACGGATGAGGAACCGTGGATATTCTATCGACGATATAGAATTAACATACAGCGAATGGCAGCGCCATTCGGAAACATTCTTTCCGTTGAACTTGCATTCGATCGGATGAGGATATTCAGGATGAAATCAAACGCACTTCCCATACTATTCATACTATTCATACTATTTCTCTTTGTAAAGCGTGCTTCCCATACTATTCATACTATTTCTATAAAGCGTGCTCGTTGTCTTCTTTGCTGAGTTCTCCTGGGGTATTTACTTGGAACAATTATCGGACGATTTCAAAGTGTAATTGGATCCGCATGAATTATCAATGTACATCAAAGTCCCACCTCGTCCCGCTTTGATTCGACACGAGCGCAGATCGTCAATCGTGCTAGAGTTGGAAGTAAAGCTCTGCAAATCCGCGTTCGAGATATAATCGAGTCCCAATCGATTATTAGCATTGAAAATACGCTAATCAGTTTTGATATGTTCGGGATATAATTGTTATTATTATAATATAACAAAATTTGCAGAGTACACAAGAATACGAGATATTCAATATGATTTTAATTTGTTAAGTTAGAGGGTTTGATTTTTATATTCAAATTTTAGTACGAACACAAATTATCATCATATTTTCGAAATATTTTATTTTTTAAAGAAATAGAAAAAAAAGATCTTTTAATGTATATATTTCAACTTTCTATTTTATTCGATTTTTTCTACTATCATTTTTTCCTTATACAGGGTGTTTCAGAATTGCACGGCACTATTTTAGGGAAATATTTTCTTGGTCAAAATGAAGAAAAAAGTTTATATAAACATATGTCCCAAACTTGTTTATTAGTAAGCTATTAAAGAGTAAAGATTATGCTTAACAGTAAAACATTTAAAGTATGTTTTCGAAGTGGCCGCCGATTTGTTAAATGCAGGGGTGCGTTCAGAAATTACGTCCAGATAACTCTGGTGTGCTCTGGTGTATAGTTCATGTCACACATACTATAGCTTTTCAGCACACCAGAGTTATCTGGGCGTAATTCCTGAACGCACCCCTGCATTCAACACGATGAATCCACGTTTCTGTGGCACGCCTTATAGGATTATTCCTGATAGTTGCTGCAGCTTCCATTATGCGATTTCTTAATTCTTCTTGCGTGCCAATAGGTCTACAATAAACTAAAGACTTTATTCAATCCCATAGAAAATAGTCTAACGACGTTGGATCGGACAATTGTAATGGCCATTTAATGGGTCCATTTCGATCAATTCAGTGGTTATTGTATGTAGTATTTAAATAGTTATTAATAATGCAAGAAAAGTGGGTTGGTGCATCATCGTGCATAAACCACATTTCCTATCAATCTCGTATTGGAATATCTTCGAAGATTTGTAGAAGTCTTTAGTTTATTGTAGACCTATTGGCACAGAATTAAGAAATCGCATAATGGAAGCTGCACTTCGAAAACATACTTTAAATGTTTTACTGTTAAACATAATCTTTATTCTTTAATATCTTACTATTAAACAAGTTTGGGGGACATATGTTTATACAAACTTTTTAGTTCATTTTGACCTAGAAAATATTTCCCTAAAATTGTACCGTGCAATTCTGAAACACCCTGTATTGAAACATATATTAAAAATAATAAAAAAACGCTCTCTGAGAATTACTCGAACATGAGAATATAAAGTCACGAATAAAATGCTCTCTCTGTGATATACGTATAAAATATTTAATCGTCACAAATTAGTCTCCACCCGCATTAAACATATATCTTTTCGCGAGGTAATATCCACGACGTAAAAAATTTCTCTTTCAAGCGGAACTTATTTACAGCAGAAGCTATTAAAGAACTGTGTCGGTAGGGATGAGAGAAAAGTAAACTTCAGGAAGGAAAATATTCAAAGCATGTTTTTTTCTGGCAGTATGCGAACTTTCATAAATTATAAGAGGCAGAACACGGTACCATCTATATGAAGCCGTATAAAGCAATTTCTGATTCCATTCATCAACTCTATTTAAGCGGCGCTTCATTAACCGCAAATTTATTCCATCACTACCTTTTGCACTTAACTCAACGTTGCAACTGTTTCGGCTTGTGTAATTAGGTTCCCGTGGCTAAAATTTTCAGGATTATTCTGGAAAGATGCTGGAAACAGATTTACTTTTTCAATTAATACTTACGTAGGAAACGATTTAATTAATCGGCCAAAAAATCCCGTAAAATTATTTCTCGTTTCCAAAATTACATAGCTGCATTGTTTACTAAAGCTAATGAAATCGATTTTTTATTTTTGTTAAATCGGCAAATTCGGCCTCCTGATTCTTTTCTTTATTCGATTCGGCAGTAGTCACGTTTAATAACGCCAACAAAGTTTATATATGAATCGTTAAATATTACATAGCTAAACTTTTCCAGATAGCGTTGCTTGATTAATCATAAATCATAATAATGGTTATTAACTGGCGTTACGACAAGAATGAGCAACTTGAGAATTCTCCTCTATGATATTATGTCTGTTATATTAATTATTATCCACGTTTCTCCAACGATAGAAGCTAAATTCGTCGGATTTCACCATCCATTTCCCTGGTACAAACTGAATCACCCGTTGATTTCACACATGGGATCTCGTTGACAAAGTGAATGTACCTTCGTAGCCCGTGTCCAAAGCCAAATCAGTCAACGCTTAACGACGTATGAATGCGCTGCTTAATTCCGCGATACGAATACATCGGTTGATATCAGTCAATCGAAAAAATGGATTAAGCTCATGGTTTATTTTCGTCTCGTCGCGCACGCAGTCGCGGTTAATTATTTCTTGTTTTTCGCAGGAAAATTGGCAATTCTCGCCGATAGTACTCGACTGATTTTGTCGCTTTATATACATGCGTCCGTATAAAATCATTTATGGAAATATCTTTTAACTACATTTACAAGACTCTATTCAATTCAGTTTAATGCGTTTAAATAATATCCTACAGACGTTAATTGAGCAATTTTGTTGGAAGTCATCTTCAAAACTTTGATTGAATTCACTTTGCATTTTGCAAAACTTTCAAACTTTTTTTAGTTTTTAAGTTGCCAAACTTTTCTTATTACAATCTCTTCCCTTTTTCCTTTTTAGATATATTTTCGTGACCTAAGATTTTTCAAAATATTTCAACAGAATAGTTAGAACTGGCGCTCGGCCGCTTTTACATAATAGCCGTTCGATTTACAATAATAGAGGCTATTGATACGCTCCGTGCTGCTTAACGAAGCGTCGATGCATCACGGCAATTCGTCTCAATTGAATTTTGACACGTGGCTGAAGAGCCATGTCAATCAACGATAGAAAATCAAGCGCTCGCGTAGCCACGAAGCTAATTAGGGATCGAAGTGCCAACTCGATAGCGCGTATGGCTATAGCTACTTTACATCACAGCGTTCATCGCGAGGTAATGACCCCTCGAATTTCAACCATTAATCCGAGCTGCGCTGCTAATGAAAAATATCCTTCATGCGGCGAATAATCAATTCAATCCGTGCGGAACGAAGTCGTTATTCGATATTGACTGATAATTTACGTTTAAACGGTATGTCTCATACAGTGTTGTTGCAGTTTATGGCAATTCTTTCTTAACTCTCGAATCTTGCTAATTTTATCAACGAGAATGCATTTAATATTTATGGTATTGTGTAGCTGCAATATATTTTCATTAGAAATGCGGCGAGCTAATGTATCACAATCTATTTTGGTTACAGAGACGTATTTTAATTAATAAATAGCGAATGCACGAGGTTGTGTGTATTAACAATAGATGATATTTCAGAAATACGTGCTATATTTCTAAAACGCTGCCGTCGCTAAATATTTGCGAGAGAAAAAAGAGATATTATTGATTATATTTGTTCAAAGAAAAAGCAAATATTGACAAGTGCCGCTAGTTAGTCTACCGTAGGTACGCCAGGAATGGAAGAAGAAGAAACATATACTGATTTTTTAACATTTATTCTCCAATGTCGACAACGGTATATTTTATGATATGAGATACAGAAGATGCTTCTCGAGATAACCAAATACTTTTCATCATCAGCACCATCAGCGTATGTGATCATAAAATTGCATATAAGAGCATAAAATTGCATATATTTTTAATTTAAATGAAATCTTTTTCGTTCTTTTTGCCATAAGTAATTGACCGAATATAATTATAAATTGTAACTAATAAATTGAATAATTTTCTTGGGATATCTCATTATTAATACACTGTCCATATTGATTTATGGCATGTGTGTCATTAATGCCAATTTGCGTGCATTTTGATGATCATAATTATTACATTACATTGGCCAAAAAATATTAAAATATAATTAATTTTACTGATGTTATTACTGATATTAATTAATTCGTTATATTTACATAATTTATGTACAAAAGATAGCAACATCCGTGAGCTGAAAGTCGCAAAAATTTTGCCTCCTTTAAAACTTGGAGCGAAGTGAAAAGATACAAACTGCAAGCAAAACTACTTTGCTTCCTCATAGAGAAAGCTTTGTTTTCGTGAAAAAAAACTTTTTTAAACACTTGTCGCTGCCAATGTGTTTAGAATGTTTTAAAACGTCGAAAAATCGCTTAAAGAAAAATGTCCGTGTGTATGTATGTGTGTCTGTATATGTATGTACGGATTAGATTGTATGGTTGTTGTAACTTCCGTAATTTTTTAGGTATTGGGCTAAATTTTTTTTTAATCGAAAGAGAAATATTAAAGAACGATTGGTATTGAATTGGGCGATGATCGGTAAAGGGGTT